>JAXBDA010005431.1:0-24466 GCA_036023075.1 Gaultheria prostrata
ACTCTTTGAGCACTTTAATTTGGTGTAAAGAAAGACATAAAATTGTATAGAAAAATACATTTTTTAGGGGTTTGAAAATGCACGTATTCCCATTGTACACATTTAAAAAGGGACGGAGGGAGTATATGCCAAGCCAATCTCAAATGGAAATATAAGATGACATGAACATAAACCAATTCCTTACTTAATTCTACCACACCCTGGATTTCAAAGTCTGCGTTCATGAAGGCAAATGAACTATAAAGGATGGTCGAGAATAAAAATGGCGGTGAAAGATTTAGTTAATCAACATAAATGAGAAATTTAATCACCTAATAAATTAAAATTGATTGAATCAAGAACATAGGTTGACAATGGAGCAGACTGAATTCAATGCTAAAGTTTAATACCTCCATCCACATGTCTCAAGATGCATAATACTACATGTCCCAATAGAAAATATAAACTTGATTCATATTCAAATAAATTGCACACCCTTAAGAGTTTACAATCTCCTCGAAATAATTAGATGGAGTGTCATACATAACTCCCAAATACTATGAAACATATGAGATAAAAGTGTAGGTACGACTTAGACTTTTCAAACCTTTGGAGTTCTCATCTAAGTAGCATGGACACGGACATGGATATGTACACAGACATGGATACTAGGCGTGAGCATGGACCGGATTGGTTCGGTTTTGCAGTAAACTAAGAACCAAACCACTACCTACGGATTATGAATTTGGAGAACCAAACCAACCCATAAAACGCATAGAACCAAATCAATCCAAACCATTAAGATACGGATCGGTTTCGGTTTCGAACCATGGTTTGCTTAAAATTAAGATATTATTCATGTAAACTATTTAAAGTACTTAAAATTGTGAAGATTAATAAACCAAAACTTATATTAAATCCGATTTTATTAAAATATCATTAAAATTAATCATGGTAATGAAGGAAATCAAGGAATAGGAATAGACAATGATCGAATCATGTATAGAAGTTTAGAAAAATAGAAACGTGCTGTGGAATCAAAATTGGAATGGAGAATTTCATTAACAAATTTACTGGCTATGACTAAACCACTACTGGTGTATTGGAATTAATGGAATAAGTTATGAATCTTAGGCAAAATAAAATCTTACATAGAGAAGGAATAATGAATAAATTAAATTATGAAGTTTGTTAACTATGGCTTATATATATAAATACATTTATATATAATATACACGGTTCGGATCGGATTGAGACCAGAACCATGAACATAAATCCACAAACCAAACCATTGAATATGGATTCTAATTTTTTTAAACCAGGACCAAACCACGCTACTAAAAAACCGAGCGAAACCAATCAGTTTGGATCGGTTTGGACTGGATTCACGGTTTGACGGGTTTTCTGCTCACCCCTAATGGATACAGACACAGACACGGATGCGACAAATCTAAAAAAATGGACACAGACACAGTGGGGGACACGGCAATATATATGCAGTAATTTAATCTGTTCTCTCTGTTTTTTCCTCGTGTGTCAAATATATAAACATATACACCAATATAATTACATATATACAGTTATACACACACACATAGGAATGCAGTCTCTGATCGATCTAGGTTCCAGAGAGAGGAGTGGTTGATTGAATCACTGTATAGCGTTGTAGGAATAGTTACATAAGGGTTAATTAAACCTGTAAATCCAAACATGTGAGTAATAACATTTTTACCCCTGAAAAATAAAAAAAAATACAAATTGACCCCGCTGTGTACCCAGCCGTGCCTCCCACATGTCCCCGCTAAAAAAATTTAAAAACTAAGGGACACGACACGTATGTATTTGGGCGTGTCCCCGTGTATACGGCAACCTCTAGAAGTGTCGGTGCTTCATTGGTTCTCGTCATTACTTGAAAAATATTATACTGTCGGTGCTTCATAAGTTCTGGTCATTACCTAAGAAATATTATATTATACAACATGAGTCGGAACTCAATAGGAAATGTGCTAAAGGCGAAAAGTAAGAGAACGTAAGAGAACGCAAGAAAAATTCACAAAACATAAATATACATTTTTCCTTTTTCTTTTCTTTTTAAACAAGTCAGATTGCAAATGAGTAATCCAGTATTCTAAGAATCCCAAAAGAGAACAATAAGCAAATACATATTAGCATTTACTTCTCAAACATCAAGCCAAACCATAAAAGATAATAATAATCCAAAATGATAAAAGTCCAAATTTTCAAATACCGGTCACAACCAAACCAAGCTTGAGCTTATCATATATGATCCAAAATCACGAGTTGTAGACCGACACATTTACATCTCAAGCATCAAGCCAAACCATAAAAGATAATAATAATCCAAAATGATAAAAGTCCAAATTTTTAAATACCGGTCGCAACCAAACCGAGCTTGAGCTTATCATTTATGATCCAAAATCACAAGTTGTAGACCGACACACCCTCCCCGGGAACCATCCTTATATGGATTCCAAATTTCACAACCCGTTTCTTGGGCGACTAACCCAAAGGCACAAGGACCCCTACCCTGCATGGGTTTCCGAATTTTTCACCGTCTATGATCCCTAGGGACCACCACCAAGCTCACAGTACTACAACTCTCAAATCAATAAATCAATCGTATCAAGCTCATCATTCGAGTGTCCAAATCTCATTTTGATCCAATATATAAAAGAACCGACTAATTAGTCTCAATAAATTCATAATCTAAAATCCACTTAGACATTAATAAAATTGCCGTCAAGTCACAATATATTGATCCAATTAGAAGAGTTTAACCTTGCTCCTTGGCATTATATCAAACGTCTTATAGGCATGTAACAACTACCCATATATTACAATTTCATTTACTCATGTATTCTATCCTTGAAAACAAATCCAACATACAAAAATCACATAATATGTAACTAACCGTAATATACCTATATCTTCATATAATCATATTAACTTAGAATATGTTAGGGTTTGCTTAAAATTGGGGAAAAACACTATACATTCTCATATTTAAGTATTTAGCAAGAATGCCTACCTCAAAGAGCAAGATCCCCAAAATGTTAGGAACTCCAAAATTGTCGTAAGAGGACTTTATTGCGATCAAAACGTAGCCCTCTTTGCGTAGAGCATGTTTCCTCTTCGGCCTTTGCCTCTTTGTTCGCAAACCTTGGCTTCAATTTTTGAGTTCAAGCATATGCGAGAGAGAAAGAGGGCACCCAGGAAACAAATGAATAATCGCTCTGTTTTCAAGAAGAGATTCAACTTTCAAGTGTGAAAACTACACTAAGACCCCTTGATGTATACCCTATTGCTGCAATTCCTAACATATGACAAGTAGGTTACACTAAGGTCCCTAATGCTACCAATAAATCAAGTAACGAACTCGGACCCCATCAACAAAACATACTTCTACGTTGATATGAATGTATACATAAAAATAAAATTAAAAACCGTTTTGTAAGCTATAGCTGGCACATAACAACAGTACTACATAAAAAAAATTAAAATTAGCCATTGGTCTCTACAAGAAAATGTGGTGGGTTTAATATTTGGGTAATTATATGGTGTGAATACGGTTGATCAACACTTCAAATGCGGCATTCATGGCCGCTTCCATGGCTGTTATAGTTACTGATGGTAGCTTGGTTAAATAGAAGATTGGGCATATATTAATGGAATGTTAGTGACTAAAAAGAATAGAAATTGGATCGATAAAACAATGATTTTCATGGGCAGCTACACCATGGCTGTAGAAGTTCAAGCGAATCCCTTGGGCTGCGATACTGGATCCAATGAGTGTTGATATCGCAAAAAAATGATCCAATAATTACAAATTTTTAGTGATTATATTCTTACAATTTTGTTGTTACTAGTGAGCTGCTACTCTTCTTATGATACCTTGTTGAGATGCATATTTTGTTCTTGATACCTTTTTTTTTTTATCGATAAAAGAAGATATATCAAGAAATTCGATAAGGGCACATCGAGAAAGGGGGGACATCCAACCAAGGATGAAAGAAAGAAAAGAAAAGAAAGAAAAAAAGGAAACAACCCAAACAGAGGGCCACAAAAAACACCCGAAAACGAAACACCTAAAGGAAGCAAAGCCAAAACAACCACCACAAAACCACACGAAGATCAGCCCCTGCAAGCTAGCTCACGCCGAAAAACAAACCGCAACCATCGGAACCGCAACACCCAAAAACCGAAGGCAACCAAAGCCAAGCCAAGATAACACCACAGACCACCAACAAAACCAAAAGGATCCAAATCTCCCACTAGATAACAACCCAAATCTAAGTCAAAGAGAGAGTTCTTTTGAGATCACCTTCAATCATATCCTTTATGATTGCTTCATCCCGCGGAAGAAGGTTGACGTCGAGAGATTTCCCTGTGGCTTTTACGGCTATGAATTGCTCCTCCACTCTTTTCTCGAAGCTACCGACATCCTCTTGAGACGTAAGCAAGGGAGGAGAGTGGCCGATTGTTCTAACATTCTTCGATCCCAATTTTACCCTTCTCGAATTGTTCTCAAATTTGTCCAAGTTGTACGACCTCGAAAAAAGAGAAGATTTCAGAGGATTATATCTCCCTAAGCTGATAGAATTCCTATGAAATCCTAGTTTGGTGCGATTATTCTTCTTGCAGCGTTTGAGCTCCACATACTTAATAAGAGGATCGGCAGAGACAAGATAGTCAACATCATCCACCGAAACCTCAGCAGGAACGGCGTTTGATACCTTATTGAGATGCATATCGTGTTCTTGATAGTATTCGTTGAAATGCATAATTTTGTTCATATTAGTTTCTTGGAAAACATCATATTATTGGTCCAACTATTCGTATGCCACATTCATATGCGCTTATCCTTGACATGCTAAATTACTCACTAAGCTTTCAGCTGACGAATTTATTCCAAACAATTTTCAGGTGATTATTCAGATCGTAAATGAGGACTTGCAGCACCGTTGGGACCCACCTGTTGGACCATTAGGGTGTCATTTATCTCGTATTTGCGATTAATAGAGTACTATTGGTCCATGTTGAATAATTTGTTGTATTTGAATAAATGATAGATGTGTATCCCAAAATTTAATGTAATTTAGTACCGGTTTACAATCTCTTGGAGTTGTAGGTTACTTGGGCATGCCTGAGGCCTATGGCCCCCGGCCGATCATGCTTCTGGAATCGGGTGGAACATTATATGCCATGCCTAGTCAGATTTTGCTATGCGCTTCTGTGAGTGTCTCTGGTTTTGATAATAAGTCTACACTCTCTGATGTTGAAAACCAAATCAAGACCTTGAACCCAGTGATTGAGACTTGCCCTTGTTGAGATTGTGGAGACCTGATTTGGATTCGAAGCGAGTTCAGCTAATTCCGTCCGGGCGGTGGTGAGGTCCGTCAGGATAATCCGAGCAGTTTTTACGTAAATCCTGTCCGGATGTTCGGGCACAAAAAGACGCACGTTTCCGCATTATCCTTGGAACTATAAATGAAACACTTATGGCAGCCTCCATTGTAACTGTTATTCATCTTTCATCATATATAGTGAATCACCAACACCCCGTGTTGTACGATTAAATAATTTTACTAAAGTCGAAACCACGTATAGTGCGTGTCTTGTTTTCGATTATTTGTTTTCTTTCTTGTGTATGATTTATTTCCATTCACTTAGGCATGCAATATATTTACTTACATTGTCACCGTTAACAAATTATTTAAGGCGATTGTATAGCCTTGAATAACGAATCATTGTCTTGATTGGTAGCTTGAGATGCTGCGCAAGTTGCAACCCTCTTAATTTATAAATAAGGGAAATTATATAGATTCTAAAGTGTTTATTTTTCTGTGTTTTAGTCAGTGTGGCTTACCTTCAATAACTCATTTAAGAGGGATTGATACTGAAGAGATATATAACTGCCCTGTTTGATTTGCTCCGGACTATGGTAACGGATTGGTAATAACTTGTTTGATTTGCTCCGGACTAGGATAAAGGATTGGAGTTATATAGTGATAATGTAAAATTTGCCCGTAACTAAGTTTAAAACATCTTTTATGTTTCAATAACTATTTTAGTAATTGCCATTAATCATTATGTAGTTTATTTCATTACTCAATAATTTTTCAAGTGATTATATCCTTTGATATATAAGAAAACGAAAATAATTTCTTAATTTGTTTTCTTAAGTCCCCAAGTATCATGCAAGTCCTCGTCCATGTCTTAATCTTGACGCGACAATACCACGGTGGGATAAACTTTCGGCCATCCAATTTTTCAGTATCCACAAGTAGCCAGTACAAAAGGGAACCAGATCGCTGTTAGGTGTTCAACAAAACCGAATTCGGACTTGAGTTTTCAGAATTAGGTTTGGAAAACTCGGCCTTGTTCGGTTTTCAACAAGGGTTTTCAAAGGTTTCAAGAATTGGGTGGGTTTTCAAAGGTTTTGAGAACCACCACTAGGTTGAGTTTTCAACAAGAGTTTTCGAAGGTTTTGAGAACCGATTCTCAAAAACTCTTCCAAACAAGGTGGAAGTAACCACTGAATCGATTCAAACCGAATCGAGCAGTTCCAGCTGGTTAGGTTTTGTGGTTTATTGGTCTGATTATGGTTCCAAAAGAAAAACCCAATAATTTTGGTTCGCTTTTTACTAGTTCTCAATTTAAGAACCACAGTTAGAACATATATCCGAACCGTAATTATATATCTTGATTTGGTCAGTTTATATTTTTTTTCCTGGTAGGTTATTCTTTTGAGTAAATTTCATAAAAACCCCTGAACTTACACCTCAATGTCCAATAAGTACCTGAACTTTTTACTTATTTAAAATAAACACATGAAATCTACCGTTATTAATAGGCACCTAGGGCTGCTCAAAAAATCGGTGAACCGTGAATCCGGTCCGGACCGAACCGATCCGTGCCTTTTGGATTTTAACCGTGGATTAATGGTCCGGACACGGATTCAAAAAATAAAAAACCGTGACTCGCGGTCCGGACACGGATTTTGATTTTGAAACCGTGGATTAACCGATCCGGACCGTGAGATTCTTATTATATATAATTTTTTAAAAATAAATATATAAGTATAGATAAATAATTTTACCACCTTTATAATATTGACAATTTGATATTTTCATATGAAAGGTTATAGCCTACTGTGTTTGGAATTCAAATGAATCTTCGGTATTGTTTTTTGGCTATCTATTTTAATTCCATAATGTTCAAGTTTAGATTTGTTTAATTAATTTGTTGAAATGTTTAATAAACTTTCATTATTTCTTTCCAGTGACTACTCTTTCTATTTTCTTCTTGATGTTTTATATTATCATCTATTAACTGTACTAGTGAAGTGTTTGTTTCAATGTTGAGTTTGGATTTTTAAATGAATTGATGATTTTTTTTAGAATAAGTTGAAATTCCGTGGACAAATCCGGAACCGATCCGTGACTCACGGATGGGATTAGAACCGAACCATGGGACTTTTGGATTGCACACGGATTCTATTTTCAAAAAACCGTGACTCGCTGATTAGGATTGGATTCATGCCAATCCGGACCGATCCGGACCGTGAGCACCCCTATAGGCACCCAATGTCAATTTCCGTTAGCACATTCCCAACCACTCACTTCTCCATTCCCAGCTCAATTGCCAACAAAAGTTGCCTCCTGGAGGGTGTTTGGGAGCCCTCTTTTTACATTTTGGGATTCTACTTATCACATTTTGAGTGTTTGGAAGATGATGGCCAAAATAGATTCTGCCAAAATAGATTTTCAGATTTTGGGTTTAGAGAGCAGAATGAAGAAAGAGGGTGGGAGGAGCTTTTTGACTTCTCATTTTTCTTTTTTCTCATTCTGATTAACAAAAAGACCTACAGAATGTATTCTACACATATCTCTCAAACACTACTCCTGTTGCAAAATGCATTCGGCATATTTCTCTCAAACACTCTTCTCATATTCAAAACACATTCTGGCCATAATCCAAAAAGCCAAAAAATTAAAAATAAAAAGCTGAAAAATAGGCTCCCCATACACTCCCAAACACATTCCATTCCCACCTTCTCCATTTCTCAAATCCATTCCCAATAAAAATAGCGAACACCATCTTCATCTCCTGTGCCAGCCAATTCCACCGCCAGAGGTGAGTCCTACCTCCAGCTTAGGAGCCTTTAAGACTCGAGGAAAAAACCTTAATTTGTGATTCCAAGAATGCTCAAAGGAAGTTGGTAATCAAACCCTAACCCTCGTTCTAGTTTGGTAAGCAAAGAAGGATTTGTTTGGAGAGAGTGGAGAAGAATCAAGAAAAGAAGAGCAATGATTTTGATGAGGGAACTGAAGCTTCTTTGAGATAATATGTCGGAATTGGAAGGTAGGGGGAGGTGGGTTTTTTGCTATTTAAAGTTTTGAGTCTTTTGATACGTAGTGTCTTTGAACCATATGGCGGATTAGTTTGTCATATTTTATTGTTCAAATGTTGACCACTAGTTTTGGTGAAAAAACCCTAACCGAACTTGTGACCGTGATTTTGGTTATAGTTAAAGATAAAAAGAAAATTGATGATTTTTGTTTCAGTTTTAAGTATATTGCTTCGGTTTCGATTTAACTAATAATCGACCCGCAACGTTAAGATTTATGTTAAAAGATACAAACAGAGTTTTTATCAGGTACCTAATGCCCCTAAACCCCTACCTATTAAGAAAAGAGATTTATTCATGAACATAAAAAAAAAAAAAATCAAAGAGCTTGGTGATGCACAAATCAGGACTACTTTCATTAATCTAAACACTCAGATCACGTACTTGTAGATGTCGTGTTGGTAGTTTGAACGATGCATCGATCCCGCCATCGCTTCAGCTGCGCCGGCGTGCACAAGACCCAAACTTCTGGGGAGTATTCACGGAGTCCACTACATTCATTGGGCCCAATATACATTAAATGACCCATATCTACTTAAAAGGCTAAGCCTTGTAAGTGGTGAGTCATCCAATTGTATATTAAGGTCCAACCCTTTTTCTATTTTTCCAATGTGGGACTTAACTTTCACACATGTTCCAACAAATCTCCCCCTCATGTGTGAACCGTCCATTGAGTCTTGCCCATTTCTTTGCATCCAAACTCCCCCTTAATTCTGATCTACACTCTCAACCCAACCAACTCCATTGATTCAGATCCATCCACCAAATTCTCCATTGAGAGCCAATGTGCCTAGACTGACACCATGCTCCCCGACGAGAAACTCCATTGAGAGCCAACGTGCCCATTCACTGGCACCATGCTCCCCGACGAGTCAATGTGCAACACGTGTTCCATTCGCTTGCATCACCTTGCAACGGGCACACCGCATTACTTGCACTACTGGATTTTTTCTGCTTCCATCACTTGGAGTTCACCATGCAAGCCTATTCACGGCACGCAGAGAGTCCGCCCGTAGATCATCGGCCATCGGCTCTGATACCACTTGTTGGTAGTTTGAACGATGCATCGATCCCGCCATCGCTTCAGCTGCGCCGTCGTGCACAAGGCCCAAACTTCTGGGGAGTATTCACGGAGTCCACTACATTCATTGGGCCCAATATACATTAAATGACCCATATCCACTTAAAAGGCTAAGCCTGGTAAGTGATGAGTCATCCAATTATATATTAAGGTCCAACCCTTTTTCTATTTTTCCAATGTGGGACTTAACCTTCACACATGTTCCAACATGTCGGATTACGACAATTTTTGGTGACGAATGGATCGGATTATGAAATTAAAACCGATATCGGCCGTAAATGGGTGAACTGTTTCCCCTGCAGTTAAACATCAAAATGGCAGAGAAGCCATCTGCATTACTAGACTACTAGTTGTCCCAGCATTGAATAGATGAGGTTTGTGGTATTTATATTTTCCTGACCACTCAAGTTCTTTATCGATTTCATCACAGAATAGCAGGTTGATTTCATAAATCACAATTGAACAATTCTTATAGTCAAGAGGAAGTTCATAAGCATGATCCGCCATATGTGGCAAAAAAATTGAGAACCAATGACTGTTTAGCAAAGTTATAAATAACGGTTTCGTCATACGTAACGGTAACAGTTTGAGTATCGGCTGTAATGACCATGAACCGGTCTGTGAATTGGATACAGACTAGTACGTAATGGAAACAGGCCGATACACATATACCGGGGTGTAATGGTAACAAAAAACATTACATAACGACCGATACCTTGTGTAACGGCCCGGTATTTAAAACTATGTTGTGCAGAACCTATCTAGTGCTGGCGTGCGGAGAGTAAATTCAGCCCGCAGCATAACTAGGCATAGTTGTGGTGATGCTTTCCCTCCGAGGCTCTAATTAATTACTAGCAACTTGGAATTTGTACATGGTTCTAATTAAAAACAAAAAGACTTTAAGAAACAGAAAAATTAGAAGTTGTGTCAGATAGTTGGCTAAATGTCAGTTATTAGTTAGTAACTAGCTTTCGTGTTAGCTATTCTAGACGTCTTTAAATTGCAATTTGTCATTGTTTATTCATTAAGATCATTGTTTATTCTAGACGTTTATAAATTGCAATTTGTCATTGTTTATTCAATTTGTATTGACTAATAATATACTCTGCCTAAGTCAATCTTAATCACTACCATCGATAGAAATACTGAATAATCACTCCCCTGGTTTGAGCCTAAGTCAAGCTTAATCGCCGGCCCTAATTTTGTGGAGCTCTTAGGTCCCCTTAATAGAAATGAGTTGTGGTTTGCAAGTCTCTTAAGAGCCATAAGCCTCCTCTACTTTCTAGCTGCTTCAAAGAATTTAGAGAGTGAGAAAGAGAGATGTCTGATGTTGCTATCCAATTTGTCTTGGACAACCTCAAACAGATTGCAGTCTATAATGCTAATCTGATCATCAATGTGAGGGGTGAAGTTGAAGGTCTTATAGGAGATCTTGCAATTTTAAAAGCCTTTATTGAGGACACGGAGGAGAAGAGCAGCGAGCATAACACTGTGAAGGAGCTGGTGTCAAAGATCAGGGCTCTGACTTTCGAGGCAGAGGATGCCATCGACGCCTTTGTGGTTGAGGCTACTGACCATAAGAACAGAAAATGGATCCAGAAAGCGTTTGGTAGCTTTGATCATACATATAAGCTTCGCCAAGTTGCAAAGAGTGTTGAAACCATAAGGGCAAAAGTGAATGAAATATACGACAACCCGATTTACGGCTATGAAGCCCGTGAAGGTAGAGACCCTAATCGCCGAAAAAGGATGGAGAGGAAGATTCCCGATGTTGAAAAAGACAATGTGGTGGGCTTTGAAAAAGCGACAGCAACGCTAATTGATCTGCTCACTAGGAAAAATGAAGAACTACAAGTAATCTCTGTCATAGGTATGGGCGGGCTGGGCAAGACAACTCTGGCTAATAAGGTATATAACGACCCTATAGTTATGCATGAATTTTCTACCCGCTCTTGGATTTATTTATCTCAAACTTATAGCAAAAAGGAGTTGTTCCTTTCCATTCTGAAAGATGTTACTCAAGTCACTAAAGAGATGTCTGACATGCGTGATGACGAGTTGGCTGATGAAGTCCGTCGCAATCTGACTTGGAAATATCTAATTGTTGTGGATGATGTGTGGACGGAGGAGGATTGGGATAGCATTAAAAAGGCTTTCCCCGACATAAAAAATGGAAGCAGAATCCTTCTAACAAGTCGAAACAAAACTGTGGCTTTGCATGCTAATCCGCATGGCCTGCCTTATGAGCTGGATTTCCTAACTGATCCTGAAAGTTGGGTGCTGCTCCAGAACAAAGTTTTTGGTGGAAAATGCCCTGAAGAGAATCACGACTTGAAGGAGGTCGGAGAGAGAATCGCATCAGAATGCTGTGGTCTACCACTTGCGGTTGTGGTAATTGCTGGAATACTTCAAACCAAAAAACGCAAGTACTTGTGGGAGACTGTAGCTACCAGTGTCAACGCATTCCTTGTCAGGAACGAAGACCATTGCATAAAAGTGCTAGCTCTGAGCTACAATCACTTACCGCCTTACTTGAAAGCATGCTTCCTCTATTTTGGAGTCTTCCCAGAAAGCTACGACATCCCTGTCTGGATACTCATCCGACTATGGATCGCTGAGGGATTTGTACAGAAAATTGGGAATGCATGCTTGGAGGAGATGGCCGAGGAGCACTTGGAGGATCTGGTCGCGAGAAACCTAGTGTTGGTGGTACAAAGGAGTTTCAGTGGTCGAATCAAAACATGTCGTATTCATGATATGTTGCGCGACTTGTGCTTGAAAAAAGCTCTAGAAGAATCCTTCTTATCAGAGATCAAAGAGGATGGTAAGTCACACATAAACCCCACTGTAAGTATCATCAATCGTCGCCTTTGTATTCATTCAGGTGTTTCGAAGTACATTTCTTCCAAACCCTCTGGCTCCCGTGTCCGCTCTTTCTTGTATATCGCCAAGGATCAAGTCGACCTATCTCGTGACCATGTAGCATACATCCCTGAAGAGTTTAAATTGCTTAGGGTATATCACGTTCAGCCCATTAGATATCCCAGGTTTCCCAGCGAGATAGAAAAATTAGTTTATCTGAAGTATGTAGCCTTCTCCGGTGACTTCAAATTTATTCCTGCCGCCATGTCCAAACTTTGGAACCTAGAAACTCTTATTGTCGAAACGTCCTCGCGCACCATTGATATTCAAGCAAATATTTGGAATATGTTACAGTTGAGGCACTTGCATACAAATGGGGCCAGCCAGTTGCATGACCCAGTGGGCAAAAAAGATAAGGATCGTGATAATGCCATACAAACCCTTTCCACCATCATGCCCGAGAGTTGTACCAAGGGTATCTTAGGCAAGACTCCATACATAAAGAAGCTTGGAATCCGTGGAAAACTTGCCACCCTCCTAGACAATGGAGGGTCTCTTTTTGATAACCTTACCAACTTACAACAACTCGTGACATTGAAATTGTTGAATGACACATTCCCTCTTCCTCCTTCTGAATCAAAACTGCCAACTCTTCCCTTGGGCAAGTTCCCACAAAACTTGAAAAGGCTAACCTTGGCCGACACCTTTCTTGACTGGAAGCACATGTCTGCGGTGGAGATGTTGCTAGAACTTGAGGAGCTCAAGTTAAAGGACAACGCGTTCACAGGGGTAAGGTGGAATGTCGACAGGGGTTTCAAGAAACTCAAAGCTCTGCAAATTTGGAAGACAGATTTGGTGTACTGGGATGCCGAAGCTGATCATTTCCCATGCCTTCAGCGCATTGTTCTTAAGGACTGCAAGAAGCTATGGGCGATCCCTTCTAGTTTGGGCACTTTAAAAACACTGTGCACTATTACACTTCATCAAACATCAGGACATGCTGCAAAATCTGCCAGGGACATAAAACAGCATCAGCTAGAAAGCAAGGCGCACAATGGGCTAAAGCTTGATATCTTTCCTTCAGATCTTTGACAAGGCTCATCTCCAGGTTGGTAAAGACTGTACGTTCATAGTATCGTGTGTGTGTGTGTTTGTGTGTGTTTTATATATATAATTTCAGATCATGGGTTTTCAATAGAAAGATAAAATGTAAGAAAAAAAATCACACAATCATTTTCGTACCTGTATGGGCCTAGCAATAATTTTTTTGTTTTGTTTCTTCATTGTCATTTTGTCAACTTTGTTTTCTTCCCATTCTCCTAATCTATACCAATTAAAAGGTACTTTACGTTTACGGTCTTTTGTTTCTTTGTTACATTTTCTAACTAGGTTAGTTTTCTCTTGTTGTTTTAACTAGTTGGAGTTCTTCTACCAATACAAGAACAATCAACTATTTAAGAAAGTCCAACAGCATACATCAACAAAAACCCCTTGCCTCAGGGCAAACAAATTAGTTAATACACACTAATCTGTTCTGAGTTGGCGTATAGGAAACACATTTGTGTTTGAGAGTCTTCTAAAGAATGTGCACTTGTGCAGTAACAGGATATAGTAGCTAATAAAGTCACCTCACTGAATATTGTTTATGTTATAGAAGTTTTCAGGAATTCCCGTAGGTGAATAAGATAAATGGATGAAAATAGAGAGCCCATTGCCATTGCTCAAGTGAAATAAATTACAGCGTTTAGGTGGCACATATGTGGAAAACCCAAAATATTTATTATGCAAGCGTTAAGAATACAGATATGATACAGAGAATGGTATCTCATTATCATCCTTGTCTATTTAATGATGATTTCATTCTGCATATTCTTTGATGTTGATTACAATTACTATCATTAATATTTAACTCATTGAATATCGGTAGGTGCTCGATCCAAACAATTCTGAGAACACTTGTTCCTGACAAGTTTTTTGAAAAACTATTTGGATCAAGCACTTATCGATATCAATCGAGCTGAATTTTTGCACCATTTCCTATTTTATCAATTTAAACAAAGTGAGCAGTTTGGATCATCACAATATAACCCGGAACAAAAAGGTGTGTTTTCTATATGTTTTTGTGTCCCCGACTCTAGTGTCTAAATTTGTGTTTAAAGTTGTGTCCTGTATCAGAACATGCGTTATTTGGTATGCCAAAACGTGAGAAAAGACCAGTTGAATTCCCCTGTGGCCAGTGATTAACGCTCGAGTGGTGTGGTGCTACACCACTATTACACGTTTTGTTGCCCATTTGTTATTCTGATTGAAACAGCCATTGAAGCTATTGGTTTTTTTTTTTTAATTCTTTTTCTTTTTTCTTCTTCTTGAAATTGGGTGGCTAGCAATTTTGTTTCCAGTTTCAGAGACTCAATTTTTATTTTCTCCATCTGGGTCTCGAAATTTGCTCTCTCATTCGTTGATTTCACTTATGTATTCGTGCTCGGATCTTGTGCTTTGTCTTGTTGTAGTGCAGTTTCGGCATTGTTGGGGAGAAACTATTAGGAGTAGTTGGTCGAGAAATCAAATATGGGTTTTTTTAGAATGTCATGGCGCAAACCAATAATAGGGGTGTGGGTTCTGCACGTACGCCAAGTGTTTGACGGTGGACCCTTCTCCATCGCTGGGGATGGTTCCGCCGGAGAAGGGTCGCCTTTGATGGAGTTGGAGTCGCCAGAGATGGGGATGGGATGGAGAGGACGTGTTCTCTGTCGGTAACAATAGAGAGGGAAGAGGGAGAGAATGTTTAAAGTTGGAGGAGGAGCGAGTGTGTTTAATCTCAACCTTGATTTGAAGGGGATGAGATGGAGTGTCTAAATTTGTGTTTAAAGTTGTGTCATTGGATCCTGTCCCAATATATAACTAAAGTTATGGACCTCAGCTGTATATATATCTTGCATGTTTGAACTATGGGAATGCTACTTTTATATTGGAATTCGATGATGCATGGCAAGTAATGTAAATAGCTAGGCTTTCCGTAAGTAGATAATAAATTTTATTACGGTTATGGGAAGCAATGCTGGGAGCAGTTTCTCTAGAGTAACCTACTCGTAGAGTATTCATGTCCTATGGCGGGTGTACAATCTGACAATCTCCCATGTTCCCTGTGACTACTCTAAAACTGGAGCAGCGGGCTCGATCGATATTGAATTTTGTAAACAAAATAAGTGAATCCCTTTCTATTTCCAATCAAACAGTCGAACTCCATCCAACCTAGGTGGGATGGGCTCTGCATATGGAATTCCACCGCCTATCTGATTATATTTTCCTGAATTGCCGTTAGTTTTGTTAACTAATACTATGCAGTAGTATTTGAATCATTTACATTATTTGAAGTCTGTATTTTTCCCGTGAACACATTGTCATTGTAATTTCTGATTTTCAGGTTCTGGCCAATCTTTTTGTCCTAATTATTAGTCATTTTATGATAGTGTGTTACGCCCTCGCATTTTTTTTTATATATATAACAATTTTATTGCAATTTATAAACTGGGTGTTATGGCCGGGTCTTAATTATTTATCTTGTGCGCACTGTGTATGGTAATAGCATCGTTGTAATTTTTGAAGAATGGGTAAAATGTACGCGTTAATCATAGGATTTATATTAATAGCCTAGTAGCCGACAGTATTGATTTCGGAGTATATGGTTTTGGGTTGTGATCTTGTTACTTCATGCATGTGTGGACAAAGTTGCTTATTTTGAAGGGTAGCACGTGGTGTCTTGGAGCTTTCGTGGGGTGGATATTGGTAGCTACTGGTGACCATTTAGGAATTTAGAACTAGGTTAGATAGGGGTATTCTGATAGTATTGTAGTTTTGAACTTACATTATCAGTGTTATACTATTCGAGTAGTTAGTTAATTTGTGTTTCCTATTTTTGTTCAGTTTTGTTCAGGTTAGTCTCATTTTACGTTGTTCGATTTTATTACCTTTGGACCAAAGTGAGTGGCTAAGAATGTTACGTATTTTGGAAACTTTCATGTGTCCCTTAAATTATTCTTTTGGAAAATTTATAATTGTTACTTGGATACGTGAATTGTTTATATTTGATCCTTTAATTTGCATGCGAGAAAATGTGTTTTTTTTTTGTGTGAAAACTTTATGGATATTATTGGGAACTTTTATTTTGAAAGTCCAAGGAAATTATTCCATAGTGCAGGTGACCCTGGCCATTAGGGAAGAGACCTGGGTTAGGCCGGTGACCCTTTTCCTCAATGTCTGACTATTCGCCAGATCGACTTAGGGAAGTGTTCTGCGCCTGCCGACACGTGGTGACACTAAGTTCGATATTGGATCCAATCTTGAGATAATTATTTTGTTGGCCATGGTATTTTTGGTTTGTAGTTCCTCATTATTGTAGGATATCCTCTTGTGATCACCATTAAAATTTATTTTTGTTTTATATTACAGCGCGTATGCAAATTATGTTTACATGGTAATCTATTTTTATCCCTACTTTAGAACTTTATTTAATATACGTGATTTGCCATTCACTGAGCTTGTCAGCTAACGAATCTATTCCAATATCATTTTCAGGCAAATCGAGTTGATAGATGAGAACTCCGGCGGTGTCTTGGGGTGTTATTGTGTCGACCTCCACAAGATACTACATGCTAGTTTCATAATTTTATTTATTTGCTTCCACGCATGGTTGAATCTTTTTGGTAAAACATTGGATTCATGTTATTGTTGATGATAATTTTTATTGTTTGGTTCATGGGATGGTGTGCCCTATGCTTATGTTGACTGTTTTCAATTCTATATTGTGTGGACTGTTTTCAATTTAGTGGCTGAACGTTCCATAGGTGAAATCCAAGAATGTTGCCACCACTCTGATTGAAATCATGGATTCTTTTGAGTGTTTTTCTCCCATCTTGCTAGATGGTTTAGAAACACTTTTTTTTAAATTTAGTCATTTCCATTTTATGATTATCTCAGCAACTTAGGCCCCACTGTAGCCACTTTGGCCATCCCTTCCCTACTATCCCATCCCGGCGGGTTGTGCCGGTAACTATTCATTTTTTTTCCTTTTCTTTTTCTTTTGTCTTTCCTGGGGTATGTCCCCTTGTACGCTGTATATTTGTTTAGTCTCTTTTTATTTCAAGCTGATTTACCCCAAAAAAAAAAAAGGGTGTTAGCTAGAGATCTTTCCAAAATGGTCACAAAGATAAGATTTTATAGATATTTTGAAAAGGGGGTGTTAGAGGTCTTTCCAAAATGGTCACAACAGATCGCAAAAATTTGGACATTTTATAATATTGAAATTTAGTTTCCAGCAATACAAAAAAATACTCCTATATGTTAAGCCAATATGAAATAGAAATATAAGATGACATGACACAAAACCAATTTCATACTGTTAGGGTAGTTGTCCCACATTACTTGGGTATGGAATGAGATATCACTGTTTTTACTTTTGCATTTGCTATATTTTTTATGTGTCTGTGCCGTTTCGTGTCTATGTCGTATCTACAACAGAACTAGTTATTTGGTTGCCATGTTTGGATTCCTAGACCCACATTGATAACTGAGATTAGACTGCTTCATTTGTTTGTATTGGCCATATGTATACTAGACTGTTTTTTCGTGTTTAGGTTTTTTTAGGAGTAGTGATACATACACACCCCCACATACACTTTCTCTCACATGGGGGTGTGGTCCCCACACGGGATCCACATGTGGGGACCACACCCCATGTGAGAGAGGGTGTGGCTAAGTGTGTATGTGGGGGTGTGTATGTATCATTTTTGTTTTTTTAGCTATATCATTCATAAATAATAATGGTGGCTTGTTCTTTTTGCAGATGAAGTGGCCGATCACGCTTCTGGAATCGGGGTGTAACATTATAGGATGAACGATTTAGGTCACCGGATAGATGTCTGGATACGGACCCATTGTCTCTAAGTTGAAGGTCTTGATCCCATAACATGAAGGTCTGAATCAAAAACTCCAGCCCAATAATTCAGAATCTACATAGTTATATTTTTGGCCAAACACTGTTTGATTGCTCTGCTTTCTCTTCCGTTCCCATTGATTCCACCCCTCAATCTAAATCTATTGGATCAGTACAAAAAACTCTCGTTCTTTCTATGGTGACCCACTTCACCCTGATTACCATTTTTGAGCTTTGGAGATATTTGCTGCTTTTTGTGGGGCAAGGGATAAGTCTTCAGTGTAAGCTAGTAGGATTTGCCGATTTGGACCACAGAGAGTCCGACACTGCCCTAACAATATTATTCCGGTCCTACGTTGGCCTTACTTCAAGTACTCATTCAATCCTCTACTAGCTAGAAATACCGATTCGTTTTTGTGGGGCTCGGAGTGAGTCCATTAATTTGGTTGCACAATATCATTCCATGTGATCGCTCTAAATACATAGTTTACAGGTGCAATGTTGAAGTCATAAAAAATTTAATTAAAATTATTTTTAATACCAATTAATTTTAGGTGAGATGGAAAGGCACAGTTCGACAGTTTCAAAAATCTATCCTTCCCTAATGCATTTTCAGTTGCATGATGTGGGTTCAAATTTTAAAGAAAAAAAATTAAAGGACAGTCGTATGATTACACACTCAATGTGCCAAGAGGATTTAAATTTAGGGCCAAAAAGATCCATGAAATGTTATCTTTTTATGTGCCAGATCAAATGTATCGTTCTACACAAAAGAAGTAAAACATGTTTTCAGAGTCGAAAAATATAATTTGCTTTTTTGAAGGGACGTGAGTGTCAGGACGGTTGATGGTGCTGTAATGACATTGGCAACTCGTGCTTTTACCAATCGCCCACAACGTTTTCATTCTAGACAGAGCCGGCCCAAGGCCCACAAGGCTTGGGCCTAGGCACTCCAAAAAGAGGCAATTTTGTGGATACTTCAATATTTTTGAAAATGGGCTAGACTATGACTCTTTTTTACCCAAATAAAAGAAAAGACCCAATATTAGTCACAAAAGGACCTAAACTATTGTGGCCCAATCTAAAACAAATGCCCAATATTAGTTAAAAGGCCGAAGCCTCATAAAAAAATTCCAAAATCTAGTTCTTTATGACTATTCGTAACAAGTTACAAATTGGAACGGTACAGTCAAGGTGAGCGAGAGATAGAAGAGGAAGAATCGAAGAAGGGAATGGCCACCGTCCGTCGTTTCAGGGCACATTTTTTAGGTTAGGCCTAACGCACTCAAAACCCTTGGGCCGGCCCTAATTCTAGACAATGATTTTTTTGTGACTCGGACCTTTTTCTTCCATTCAATTATTTGATTATCTTTCACACTCTACTGTAATGTTCTTTGTATAAATAGGATGAATTCAGAAAGTTCGCAAATAGAACTCCAAAAGATCTCAATCAATTTTTTGAATCGATACAAAAAAAAGAGACAAAAAAATGTAACTTTTTCAATTAAAAATAACACTATTTTTTAGCCAAGTAATTATTCAAGACAGGGGAGTATGATAGACCACATCGTGTTTTCCGACATTTGTATATTTCATAAATAAGCTGTATGTGAAAAGTTAGCTATGACATAGGGAATTGCTGAATAAACCACCCAAAATCGACATGTTTTTTTTCCATTCGATATGCATCAGTGAGGGTTAACGGGGGAGTTAGTAAACCCCAAACGCCTAGAGGCTATCTGTAGCCCTAAACCCCAAACGCTTTTGTCGATCCTTGAACCCTGGTTTCCCAAAATCGACATGTGGGAAAGGCCGTTTTGGAAGATTCTGTCAAGAGGCTTATATTTATGTATGAACTCATTCAGACATGAAACATAAATTTGCTGGCAGCATTTGGATTAATAACCAAGTAAATAATGTCACGTTTTGCCACTTGCGCTCCAAATTTCTTATCATAATTTTTAGTTGATTATTGATACAAATAATTTCGTAAACTATAATCCCTTCGTTCAAATTTAATTGCTACCAACGTTTATCCGTGCTTTTTTTAAACCTCTTGCAGTTTTCAATCTATAATGTAAATTATATGCTCGCAATATGAAACTTATTTTATAGATCTCAATTTGTTCTATTAGATAATTTTTTTAGTAAGACTTTAAAAACATTTCAAATAAAAAGATATAGACGTTTGAAGATAACACAAATATTCGTAGGGAGCAATTAAAAGGGGACAGAGGGAGTAATAAGATTGTTAAATTCATTTCATTTGTAAATTCGAATGTGCATATGCAAATGCATGAGACCTAAAACTTGGGCTCTAGGCCTAAACTAGTTTGGGAATTGGCATACTCTGCACCGGAAATTCAATCTTAGGGCCCACATAAATAACAAATCAAGATTTAGGCCTAGAGCCCAAGTGTGAAGACCTTGGACTTGGGGGAATGGGTGGGATTGCAAGAAATTTCAAAATGATGGCCTCGATTTTAGAAATCCTTTTCAGCGCATTTGATTTTGCCACAAGTTTCACTTTTTGTTGTAAGAATTTGACCTTTTAATTTAACTGCGACTTTTGGACTTTACGGGTCGATTGAATGCAGGATTAATTATGGATGGATTAAATATGGAAGACGGATAAAATAGTGAGGGATGTTGGTTATGGAGGGTGGACCCATAATGATGGATTGGTCGGTAACCCCAATGGTCACGCCCATGGAGTTACTACGCTGGTTGCCCTTTCCCATATTTTTTGCAGTTAAAAAAAAAAAAACCCATATCCATGGAGATTCTTCGGGCCCAACAAAATGCCTACTCCCAAGCCCGGATGTCCAATTTTCATTTTCAGCAAAAACTCTTGAGATTACTTGAAAGTTGTCTGGGTGTTATTTTAAAAGTTTCAAAATTAGTCGAGCTACACACGTGTGTAAGCTGGTTCTATCACCCGATTATAAAAACAATATTAATTAAAAGATTATATTATGATTTAACTCGATATGACTACCCTACACTACACAACACAACACAAGGAGATCACGTGGTCTTGTGTATTGAGTCATACTTATAGAGGCCCACCTTGTTCAAACAAGAACAAACACAATCACTTGAATCTAAACCCCCAATTGGGAGCACACAGGAAAAAAGTGTATGACCTAATCTCTCTCTTCAAAAATCACAAGCCTAGCTAGTGGTGCATTCGTTTCTGTTTCTCCCATGCACTTGTCTTCTTCACATCCAACATCTGTACTGCCTATGCTATGTACTCTCCCTTTCTCTTCCTTTTCTTTCTTCTCTCCCTTGTGGTCCTTTTCTTTTCTTTATTGGAAGATGCTACAAAACAAAAAACTATTAGAAGACGTAACATGTTGCACGACGTACCACAAATCATTAGAAGGCATAACAAAAAGGCAATAGAAGGCATAACATTTTTCAAAATGGCATAAAATGTTATGACTATGTTACGACTCACATTTTTTGCGGTGTCCCCCATCAACATAAACTATTAGAAGGCGTGACATAAACTATGAGAAGACATAACATGTTACGATTGGGACATCTCATAAAGGGAGTAACATTGTAGGATTTTCCTTATTTATATCTCTTGTATAGCCTTTTTTCATAGTCTCATATCTAACACTAGTTCAACCTCGATACTCCTCCTCCTTCTTCTTCTTCTTCTTCTTCATCCTCTCTCTCTCTCTCTCTCTCTCTCTCTCTCTCTCACTGCACAAGAATGTCTAGCAGAAGGTCGAGGCAGTCATCAGGCACTCCAAGAATAAGCGATGATCAGATCATGGATCTTGTGACCAAGTTGCAGGAATTCCTTCCCGAGATTCGCAATAGGCGCTTAAACAAGGTTGTTACTTGTGCACATATATTTATGTTCAAATGGGTTATGTGGTTTTATGTACGCTCATTTACATAAGGCTAAGATAATGCAATGCCTATATAAATATAAGTACATGTACCATTCATGAAATTTATCACCTAGCATGTACCAAAAAATGGATGATCTTTTTGTTCTAATTTACCCTCCATTAATTAGTATATGGTCCAATGAAATGCTTATCAAGGTAGATGACATTTTGAGCGTACATGCATGTACCCTCGAAATGTCATCTATCTTGATAAACATTTCATCGGACCGTAATTAATTAATGGTGAGTAAATTATGAAACAAATCATTTTTACATAAAAGACCCCCTAAATATTTGTTATGCAGTTGTTAGCTAATGTTGTGGTTTTGCATGGGCAGGTATCGGCATCAAAGGTGCTAGACGAGACCTGCAACTACGTTAGGAAATTGCAAGGAGAGGTGGAAGACCTAAGCCAGCGACTCTCTCAGCTGTTGGCTACCATTGATTCTGATACTCCTCAGGCTTCCATTGTTAGGAGTTTGATTATTGCCTAATGAACTTCATAAACTTGTATAGTACTAAAAACTAGCTAGCTACGTAACTCTTTTTGTTGTCGTTGAAAAAGGATAGCTATATAAACCCTAGAGTTGGCCAAGTGGTCTTGCCTTGGGTTTCATCTACTGTCTCACGTTCGATTATCTTGCCAGTAAACTCTTGGGGCCACTGGAGATATGTCCGGCCATTACCTTCAGGGCCCCAGAAATAGTCAAGATAGACATAAGCTGGCCCAGACATCTGGTTATTAAAAAAAATGATAGCTATATAGCTAGTTCATGTTATTTCTAGGGTTTGGTCTGTACTATAGGCCAACCATGGATGATGGATTAGTACTATCAAATGTATGTAGATGTTATATGTGCGAATGAATAATAATCAAGTCATTTGATTGCAAAACCCTCCAACAAAATCAAATTTAGGCCTTATTTCAATTTCTGGCTTAAATTTAAATCTGACTTATTATCTTTTATGAAATACATGTCATTCTCTCATAATACTTCGATTGACATAAGCCTGGAACAATTTGTTGAATGGGTGTCAAAATTGAGCAGCTATTTTTTCCTCCAATTGGTCAGCGCGCTTGGGCGAAGACTTTGTTCTAATTAAAGGCAATACATAATGGAAGGCTGGAAAGAAGTCTTCATATGGTACTCATTTTTCATTTTTGATACGGTACTTGGAAAATGACATGTACATTTGCCAAGAAGTATCCTCAGCACGAATCCGGGTGGGTGTTGTGCATCCAGGTGCTATGCATTCCTCTGCCGTCCGATCGTATTTTGGAAAGCCCGGATGTATTTTGATTTTTTATCAGTAAAAATAAATCAAAATTCAATTAAAATTGCCGAAAACATCCGGACTGTTCAAAACATGATCGGACGGCTGAAGGGTGCACAGCACCCGGCCTCAGCACTTCGGGACATCTGCATTGATCAATTGAAGCTTTAGTACTAGTGGCAGCAGGATTTGTTCTAAGTCATAAATTTTGTACTGTCCAGTCACCAACAATTAATACGTCCAACATCAGCTAAGGACATTACTAATCGACGGTTATGACTGTGTCACAAATAACCAAATTATGGGTAGAATAAGTGCCAATATGACCAAATAATTAGTGACAAATGTTGACTGTAGGGGCCATGGAGTGGCTCCACTCCTCTCACCTCAGCCTCCCTATTGACTTCTCACAGCCTCAAAGTCTTTGCTCAACCGTTGGTGGTAAAGACATGCATGTCCGGAGTGGCTTTTCAATAAAGAGAATTCAATCAGCCTGTAAATTGGAAAAAACTTTCAATGCCGACAAGGTACCACGTGGTGCCTGCTCGTGTATATTCCGCAGTCAAAAAATATAATTGACGACCTGAATTAAAAGTGCCGGATGAATTTTAAAAAAAGAAAAAAAGAAAAGGAACAGTGTGTTTGAAAGTGCCAGATGGATTTGAAAAAAAAAAGAAAAAGAAAAAGAAAAGGAAAAGTGTGTTTTAATCTGGGCTGTCTGTTGTATTTTTGGACCGCCGGATGTGCGCGCGAACGGATACCACATCAGCCATACCCGCTCGGTACTGAGTGTAGCACCTGTAGCGGCTGGCTTCACCACGGTCCGTCTGGCCCCCTACCCACTGCAGGGTTCACCAGCGTCGAATACATGGTACCGAGGACTAAGCCCGAGATCGGGGCACAGTTGAGAGAGGGGTGGCATCCAGCCCGGCCTCGGTAGAGGGCGGCGCCCAGGGGTACGCCTGGCAGCCTCGCCGAGGACGATTCCGAGGGCT
>JAXBDA010005432.1:0-24464 GCA_036023075.1 Gaultheria prostrata
CCAACTGTGGCTTGTGCCACAAAATTCACAAATAGCCTTTCAGGCAGCAAAGAACTCAAAAAATGGCAGTCAATGGCGGTGGAGAATCGTCCACTGAAACTTCATACTACGACTTAATAAGTGGAGTGAAAAGCCTTCGATCAATCAAATATTTATCCGACCCATGGACGATTTCGCCGCCGACTACCTGATTTCCCAAACCCACTTTACAATCCCGGTCATAAACCACCAATAGCCAGCATCAGGCATGCGTCGGAGGCTCTGGGTTTCTTCCAGGTAGTGAATCACGGGGTATCCAAGGGGGTGTTGGAGGAGATGTCGACGGAACCAGAAGAATGGGGGTTTGGTAGAGAGAGAGCAGATCTAGAGTCGTAGAGGGAGGGGGAGAGTAGCCCATAAAACAATAAAGTGCCTAAAAATTGCACTTCTCAAGTTTCGAACGCTGGCCAACACTGTGTAAGGTGGCACCGCACTGTAGCGCGTTTTTTGGCAGCCGGTTTGGGCAAAAATAAAAAAGTGAAAGTGAAGTTTTTGTACTTTCACAAATTTCAAAAACAAAGGAAGTGAAATGTGGAATTTGAAAGTGGAAGTAGTGTACCAAACATAATTCCTTCTTTAAATTTTGAAAACTCTGAAAATAAAAACTGAAAATTGAAAGTAAAAGTGTTACCAAACAAAGCCCTTGTTTAACTTATTTCTCACTTTTGGGTTCTTTTTGGTTATTTCTGATTTTTTGGCTCATCACTCTATGTGTACATGTGGAAAGTAAAAGGGGAAAATTCAAGATGAGCATTTAAGCTCCAGCGACGAGTGGATGCGGATGAACGGTGCCGGCCGCAGCCGAGACACTTTTGTCGATGCCTGGTCGAGGCTTTGTTCCCACGTCTCTCTCATGTCGAGGTGCTGTCAATAGAAAATATAAAAATGATAGAGTAGAAGCTAAGATTTTCTTTGTTTCTTTTTTTTTTCATGGCAAAAGGAATTTTATTAATCTTTGAAAAAATAACAAAGATTAAAAGGAACAAGGGCAAAAAAGGCTACTTAAAACCCAAGAAAGACGTTGTTAAGATACTAACAAAAGAAAAAACATTGTTCAATACAAGAAGAAATAACACAAAGCGCAAGACAAAACAAAACCGCAACCCCAACGTGCACAAAGCACCAAGCACACTAACAACCGGCAAAGCAGACCCAACCCAAGAAGCAAAAACCAAACGAAAGTCAGCGAGAACAACCCCAGAAATCTCCCACAGAAAGACGAAGAGAAAGCACCAAGAAGAGCACCAAGCAAACTAATAATCGACAAAGCTGATTCAACCAAAGAAGCAAAAAACCTACCAAATGAATCAACCAAGACCAAAAACAACTGCCAACTCGAACTGCACCAAAAAGCTCCCACAGAAAGACGACGAAAACAAAATCAAAACTCGTCTGAAAGAGAGACCCCAACCTCCAATTCATCAAGAGCTTCAATCTTCTTTTCGAACATTTCAACTCCCTCCAATTCCAAATATTTCTTTATATTATAACTCTCATTTAATATTCTTATGGGCTTGCTTGACTAACATCGAATACCTATTACGAATGTTATAAGATGAAAGAGACGAAAGAGATACCTCTTTCTCGTTCTTTTCAGCTTTGCCTTCTTCATCCCAAACTCAAAAATAGATTTATTCTTCTTAATCTTAATCCTCGATCATTTCATCTTCTTTCTTTCCAACTTCTGAATAGCATCATGAATGAATCTCTCATCTGTGATACTAAGCCATCTTCCCTTTCCTTCACCACAGAAAAAGGATTAGTAATAGACTTCTTCAATTGAGCAAGAGCGTCAACCTTCTCATCACTAGTCTTATTAGTCATACCCTTCTGGATCGCCAAAAAGCCCGTTTACTGTTCATCAATATCCGAGTGGGTGAGGACCCCTTTACTCTCAACATTCACAAACTCAGCATCATCACTTAAGGCATCATCCGAGGTGCTAGAAAAATCCTGAATGTCTTCCCCTACATTAGACAAGTCCATATTCCTAAACATATCAACATCTCGTCCAACCACTCCTTCCTTGCTTCTAGATTTAACCTCTGAGTTTCAAGGGCTAACATGTTGCACCAAGCTAGCTCCATTACATTCGCAAGCTGCTTTGATGAAGCTATTGACACCCATTTTCTCTTCAACAACTCGAACAGGAAAAACATTGCCATTGACCTCCAAATTAACAATTTGATTAATAACTTCAAAGGCATTCATAGATATCTTCACCTTTCCAACTGAGAAAGATGATCTATTAGAAGTTGCTTTGTCTAAAGTAATTGTCTCGCCCCACAATCTACCAATACTATAGAAAATTTCTGCATTTCAAACATTTAAAGGGTCCCAGTTAAGCCATACGACACGATACTATTCCTTCATTGGTTCAAGAGCCCATTGTTTTACTTCATCAAAAAAAGTTCATAAGCCAACATGGACCTCCTCCTTGAAGCGTAGATTTCATATGATCAGTGGATTCAAAACTCAGCAAGACAGTTACCTCCCATTTGTCTAATCTGAATATTCCAAACTCCTTCTGATATGAAAGCCCCCCCTTATAGACTCCACCGATCTCTGAGAAAGGAGTTCGCAATAGTACTCAGCGATAGCCATTGGTTATCATCGTCATGGACCTTAATAGAAGGTCTAAAAGCAGAGGTTTTCTTTTCGGAGATAGTATTAGCAAAAGAGGGACAACTATCCTCAACAAAATCAGTACTTATTTTGCTATTGTCCTCGTTAACATAAGTTGGGGAAGTCTTTTTACTAGCAATCGAGTCACCAGATTTCTGCGATGGATTCATATTGCTGCTAGAATGAGAATACTTGGCAAGGTTCACCTGAATATTGAAATCTCTGATACATATCTTGTCTAGCTCCTAAATGGCCCTTACGGCTTTTTCCCTCGATTTAAATATAACGAACCCAAACTTGGTGTTATATCTAGAGCTCTTCTTTTTTGGGATATAAACATCCTGTGGACGGTGCCACCAAAAAAATTATTTTGAAAAAGATTTTCGAAGTCGCCACCCGGATTTTTATTTTGGAAAATGATTTAAAACCCGAGAAATCATTTAAAAGGGTTTGATAAAGAATGACTCTCGTGCTCTGAATTGGAAAAGGATTTGGTCTATTTGAAAACAAAGAATTCTGGGTTCAGGAGCCAAGTTACGGTAGGGAAGGTTTTTAAGGCACTCCACTCGCTTTGTGGGATTTTTAGAAAAGTTTTTATCCCTAAACTTTGTTCACATAAACGGTAAATAACTAGAATTGACAGGAATTAACGTAAACAATAATGAATTAACAGACAAATCATTATTACGTTAAACACTACCCCAGGAAAATTGATTTTTGAAATTTGAGTTTGGAACAGTACCGTGCGGCACTAGGGAAGTGCTGTGCAACACTAACAAATACGGTGCGACACTTGATCTTTATGGCAGTTTGCAAAACAGTGGATTTTTGGATGGAAATGAAAGTAATGCCCTTGGGAGTATATTTCATGAGAAATAAAAAAAAAAATTGTGAGATCAGGAAGAGTATTTTATTTTTGGAAACCCATGAAATATACAAATTTATTTAAGAAAAATTATTGTGAAAAATATACCCAGAAAACCTTACACCTCTAAGTTATCAATTAACTCAGAAATTTAAACGTTTGGGATAGTAAAAATAAGGGATGTTTTTTATTTTGAATGTCTGGGATACTATCGTACGGCAATGGACAATGCCATACGACACTATCTCGAAAGATCACATTTTTATTTTGACTGAAAATATATGCCGACTGAGCCCAAAACCAATATAGGGGATTGGCTTGAGCCCAATGGCTCCCCTCAGAGTGTTGAAACTAAAGACTTTCTAAGTAATGTTTTTTTTTTTTGGCTCGATAAAAGAACAAGTTTATTAAAACTCGATAGGGGTACATCGAGAGGGAGAGGGGGAACACAAGGGGAGGGGGAAAGGGTTAACATAAAGTTAACCCAACATCAAACGGGCCTAGGCCCATGCATCCGTGGGCAAAGCCCAAAATCAAGAAACAACCCAAAGAGTCCAAACCCAACCCAACACCTGAAAAACGAAACCTAACACCAACACTGGACAAGTCCTACCGATCAAGCCGCCGACCACCACGCATTGATGCCAACCACCATGACACGCGCAACCCAAAGATGCTGCCTGATACGGAACGGCAACCCACGCCACCGTGCATCCCACACATTCCAGCATCCAAAAAAACACGAAGGATCGCAATTAATCCCCATAGAAGATGGCCGAGAACGCTGGAACCAGGACACCAAACACCAAACGAGGAAGCCACCGCAGAGAAATCAGAGAGCGCCACCACAAACACGAGCCACAAACCATGGCAACAATGCGACCCCATGCCGTTAGGCAAAACCAAAGCCACTCAGGAGAACCGGAAACTCCAGGTGAGATGACCGGCGGTAGTCGGAGGAACAGAGGAAGGCATGGAAAGGCGACGAGAGAACCGGAGAAGAACAACCAGCGAGGAAAGGGAGGAGAGCCCGGGGGGAGGAGGGATGGAGGAGCCTCCCCCTCCAGGCGGTGGATCTGGGTGTGTTTGTTAGAGAGAGAGAGGGAGGCGAAAGGTTTTTAGGAACGTAAACAACTAGTAATGTTAAACCAGTAGAAAGCTTCTTACAAAATCTCTTCTCGAACCTTGGAGCTGGAAATGGAACTTACGGCTCTGGAAGTAGACTTGAAATAAAGTTGGATGAAAGGAAGCTTAGAAACTTGCTAGGATTGGGTCTATTTTGGTAGAGTTTCTTTAAAAAAATGATTTTTCTCTCAAGAATAAAACTAGTTTCTCACACCATTCTCTCACAAAAATTCAATTCCTCTTCCACACTCAAATGGGGGGTATTTATAGGGTAGTTTTTGCTTTGGGACTAAGTAAAAGTTGTCAAAACAAAAAGAGGAAAAGGTCAGCCTAATTGCCGCCAACTTTTACTTTGGGAGCAAGAAAAGAGTACCATGCGGCACTTGAGGGAGTACCGCATGGCATTGGGGCACCGCCATATGGCGGTTTAAGTGGTCAAACAAGATGGTGGAAAGCTTTGATTGCCGCACGACACTA
Source organism: Gaultheria prostrata (assembly GCA_036023075.1). Taxonomy (NCBI): domain Eukaryota; kingdom Viridiplantae; phylum Streptophyta; class Magnoliopsida; order Ericales; family Ericaceae; genus Gaultheria; species Gaultheria prostrata. Next base: position 5,132 of record JAXBDA010005432.1, read on the forward strand.
TGTCAGTGTCGTGCGGTACTGCTTACCATGTCAAACTTTGCAGGACCGCCCTGGGTGCTAGCAAACTCTATTTCACGTATGGTTGGTACCGTGGAAAAGCTTGTTAGGGCTACTTTCTACCCCAAGTGGTTTGGATGCAAAATAATTTGTATATCAAAATCTATGACCATTTTACCCATAGGTGGTCGAAAAGAAGTCTTTTTGGTAAAATCCTCGCATCTCTCTCATTTCAAAACAGATCGAGACATATTACATATCGATAAAAGGGTTTTTAATGTACTAGGGGATGGTGCAAGGTAGGGTTTGTTTTGAAGAGATTTTCTTAGCTTTTGAGTACAAAGAGCATTGTTCCCAGCTTCCGAGGCACATTTTCATCTATATCATCATTGGGGAGCTATCCGGCCATGACTTAAGGGTATTAGGAAGGTCCAAATTAGGGTGTCTACAGTTTCCCTCTTTGACGAAACTTGGATACCATTGTTTGATACGAGTGACTTCAAATATCGAGACAGCCCTAATTTGGGCTTGCTAGAATCCCTAAGCAAAAACAAATGCAAGCAAGTATAATGTATGTGGTCGTGCTCTTTCGAGCTGCCTACGTACCTCATTGTAAGGATCAGACCAACGTAGTTCTTTAGGAAAAATGCATATAGATGCAATAAAGCTATGAAGCAACACATCAGACAAATATACAAGCATAAGAATTGACTCAACCTAAAATAGTAAATTGGGTTAGCTCAGATTATTGGGGATGCGTTGTTGATTTAAGGGGTAGCTTGCGGTCTCTTGAAGATATATTGTTGATTTGACTGGTGGCGTGTGGTCACGAAGGACACATGGCTGTATTGAGTGATAACGCATGGTCACGAAAGACGTGTGGCTGAAGTGAATGGTAGCGCATGGTCAGGAAAGACGCGTGGCTGAACTGAGTGGTGGAATCTTTATGACAAATCGTAGGGTGAGATATATATCACAAAAATGCTGGGGTGAGAAATATATCTTAAAACAAAGGGGCGGAAGTGGATATGACTTGTCGGATCACAATAGTGGAGCTGACTGTTCGGGTCATGAAGGTGGAGATGATTGTTCGGATCACGAGAGTGGAGCTGACTGTTCGGGTCATGGAGGATGATTGATTGAAAAGTTATCCTGAAGGACGCGTAAAGATCCGAAATTTTGAAAACATTTTCCGAAATTGGGTGTTACACAAAATACAAAAAAAAAAATGAATGTTTGGAGATGTGGGTCTACAAAAAAAAAATGAACTTGTTAGTTGTAGAGACCCGTGTCTAATTTGATTTTTTATTACTTAATAATCGTGTTACATGAAACTGTAATTAGAAATTTTATGAACCATGGCCATAAGACGATAGTGTTGGGGGATCCATTACATGTAGCTTTTATCATTAGTTTTTATTAGAAATTTTATGAGCTCATTGGGCCAAAGTTGATTAATTATTAATTTATACGACTTGAGTGAATGTCTAAAGATGTGGTGGGGCGTTTAGTGTGATTCTCACACTTTAAATCCCAAATGGGATTGCAGGGACGTCCAATTTCTCTTTTTTTTTTCTTTGTTCTTCCTGTGCTCTCTCACCCAAAAACCCACCTCAAATCACCATAAAATCTTCATAGCTTGTCAATCCGAACTTGTTCTTCACGTGTTCAAACCCGGAAGAGTTCGGGGTTGATTCAATTTCAAGATCCAAAGCTAGGGTTTGTTTGGATTTGGAGATTTTGCTCAAACCCCATTCAAGTAGGGAAATCTTCTACTTTAAGTGTTTTTGAATGAATGGTGTATGTATGAACCTTGTATTGAATCAGTTTTTTGAGTCTTGTTGGAACCCATTTGAAAACCCAGTTTTTTAGTCATTTTGATCTGAGAATTGTTTGATCTATGCTCCTAGTTAATTTCCTCCTTAAATTGGTTGATGTACCACTTCATTGTTAGTTTATGATTTGATCTTTTTCCTTGGTTTCAATAAATTTGGTGTCTAGATAAAAAAAACCCCTTTGAAATCTGTTTTGTTGCTGTTGCTGCCTTGTCTTACTGGAAATCCCGTCCAGACGAGTCACCCCGACTGTCCAGGCGATTCTTATAGTGATGGTTCTTGTTCTTGTCGCGCCTGGGATTTTGACCAAGGGGGTTTTAGAAAACAGTTTATGGTCAAGTGATCCAAGTGATATTCAACCGACATGGTTTTGTAAAAACACGGGTTTTACAGTTGTGACTGGGCTAGAATGAATTTATAAAAATAACTCAGAGTTGCCACTTGACGTAATTCTCGGTGTGTCAAGTCACCATTTGAATAGATATTTGGAGAAATAGTATGAAAATGCCTAGGTTTTACAGTTGTGACTGAGCTAGAATGAATTTATAAAAATAACTCAGAGTTGCCACTTGACGTAATTCTCTGTGTGTCAAGTCACCATTTGAATAGATATTTGGAGAAATAGTATGAAAATGCCTTGGGTTGAAAGACGCGATTTTGTTTGATATAAATGACTCGGCTTTTGTTTGATCTGCGATTTTAGAGAAGAAAAGGTTTGGTAATTCACTGTTACATGTAGGGAAGCCAGAGCACCCTACCCCACCCTTTCGCACTCGGAACAAACTTTTCCAGAATGAGTAGATGAAGACTTGTGAACACAAAACATACATGAAGAAAAATAGTCTGCCTGAAAATGAATTGTATTGCAGGAGACGTTGACAAAAGAGGGGGGAATATGTACAAAAATAGGATTTGGACCGAGCCCGGTCAAAGGGCTACCTACGTATCTCTGGTCTTAGGAGAATCAGGTCATTACGTAGTTCAAGAAGATAAAAAGGTTTTATTCAGGACCGAGCCATCATCGGGCTGCCTACGTATTCTCCGGCCTTGGGAGAAATCAGGTCTCGTGTAGTTCGGAACGAAAAGCTGAAGTTTTAAAGAAGTTAAAAAAAAAAATCAGGAGTTTGGAACAGCGGTGCGGAGGCCTTTATACTGTACTCAGAAGACAATGTCTGGACTCCGACGACGAAAAAAGTTAGGGAGATATGCAGTGTGGAAACTTCGGGACTTCCTCGGAAGATTCCGAGACTGGAGGCGGGTCAAGATTGACTGCACGACTCTGTGGGGAAAGTATTGAAAAGTTGGTTTCCAGGGCTGCCAACAGTCAACGGTGGTCCCGAGATATTATTTAGGCGGCTACGTGGCCTAAAATGAGTTTGGAATGCAGTTTTGCGAGTTCGGATGAAAAGTTGTAAAAATTGTTCGCACCCCGGGATTTCGACCACTGAAATGGGCGATGGCCGATTGATCCAAGTGGTATTCAAAGCGACGTGGTTTTGTAAAAGCACTAGTTTTACAGCTGTGACCGAGCCATATTTTGTTATTTCTGAAAATAACTCAGAGTCGCCACTTGACATAATTCTCGGTGTGCCAAGTCACCATCGAAAGAGTTGTTTATAGAAAAGCCTCGGGTTCAGAGACCCGGTTTTGTTTGATAGAAATACCTCGGGACCGAAGGCCCGGTTTTGTTTGATAGAAAAAGACTCGGTTTTTGTTTGGTCTGCTATTTTAGAAAAAAAAAGATTCGGTAATCCACCGTTACGTGTAGGGAAGCCGGAGCACCCTAGCCCGCCATTTCGGCACTTGGAATAGACTTTTTCAACATGAGCGAATGGAAAATTGTGACAACATACATACATATAAAGAAAAGAAAGGGTTTGTCTGAAAATGAATTGTATTACAGTGCATGAGACGTTTGCAATACAAAGGGGAATAGATACCAAAATATGATTTGGACCGAGCCCAGGTCTCAGGTTTGCTTACGTATCTCCGGTCTTAGGAGAATCAGGTCATCACGTAGTTCAAGCTGGTAAAAAGGTTTTATTCGGGACTGAGCCGTCGTCCGGCTGCCTATGTATTCTCTGGTCTCAGGAGAAATCAGGTCTCGCGTAGTTCCGGCATAAAGCTGAAGTTCTAGAGAAGTTAACAGTCGCTAGGGATTTGCACCAGCCAAAAATGGAGGCTTTTCTACCGTACACAGAAACATCATAAAACGCCAGCGGTGACAAAAACTGGGGATACATGTAGTGTGGGAACTCCGAGACATCTCCGAAAGATTCCGAGACTAGAGACGGGTCAGAAATGACTACACCACTCGATGGGGGAAGTATTGAAAAATTGGTTTTCGGGGGGTGCCGACAGTCAACGGGGGTCCTGGGATGTTATTTAGGTGGCTACATGGATGAAAATGAATCCGGAATGCAGTTTGCACGTTTGTATGAAGAGTTGTAAAATTTCCATCCGGAGCCGAAAAAAGCTGTCGGCGGGCCCCAGGATGTATCCGATACAGCTTTGAATAACGAAAATGATCATAAAAAAATTGATAGTTTTTATAGTAAAAAGTTATAAAAATCTCGTTCGGGCCCGTTTAGGGCCTACGGCGGGCCTCGGGCTGTATCCTATACGTTTTTGAAGAGTTTTGAAGAGTAAGAGTGACTATAAAAATACAATAATTTTTATATTGAAAAGTTGAAAAAAATCTCATCCGGATCGATATTGGCCGACGGCGGGCCCCGGGATGTATCCGGTACGGTTTTAGATAGTAAAAGTAAGCACAGTTGACTTGGTTGACTTTTTAATAAAAAGTTGATTTTTGCTGCCCGAGGCCGGAAAATTGTCCCGGGTCGTCCCCGATATGGTTTTCATATCGAAAATAGGTTTTCGAGGTTCTAGGGGTATTTTGGTAAAAATTGATAAAAACTGGTCTCGGGGGTCCGGATGACTATCGGTGGGCCCCAGGTGGTTCCCGAGTCAAACCTGTAGGCTGGACTGACTCTGGGCGTAGTGGAAGGGTAGTTTGGTAATTTTGACATGGAAATGACCCTGGGGGCAACACAATGGTATTATGGTAATTTGGTAGTGGGGCTGACTCTGGGGGCAACACAGGGGTATTATGGTAATTTTGACATGGTGATAACCCCAAGATGGACTCAAGGGTATTTTGGTAATTTTGAGGAGAAGCTGATTGCGGATCCGGAACAAAGTCAAGACGGACCCTACGACTCCTTGGCATGCTGGATATTATCTGAAAATGCACACATAATACAGTGTAAATGGTATGATTAATAAAAATGATGCAAGATGGTCCGGCTTCTCGGAGCACGCGGACGACATAACTGGGTGCTCTAAGGCAGATTTGCGGTAGGGGCACGAGAACAATTAAGATAGTATGAATCATTCTCGGGATTTAATCTTGACACTTTGTTTTAGTTGTTTTGTATGACAGCCCAGAGGGCTAGTCAGACTGACTGGATATGAATGCATGATATAAAGACCTCTGGTTTGGACGTAGGACAGGCCCAGGCAGTTGCCGAGCCAATGCAATTCTAGATGTACCTGCTATATACTGAAAGCAGGTAAACAACAATTGATATTTAAATTCACTTACAGACTCCCTGTTCGAACCCTGCGTAGAGAGTCTCACGTTTTAGATCGCCCAGAAAATCGACTATAGTCTCCGGCAGAAACTGGTTGATTTTGAGCCGAATATCGAGTAGCGTAACGGCAGGACTAGAGGATCTGGAGTCGGACAGAGCTTCCGCTAAGCCCTGACTACCGATAGTTATTTAAAAAGAAAAACCGGCAGAACTTCCGCGTAGTATCTATATCCCGAGATTCCAAATGGGGAATCCAGCAGAGCTTCGGCGCAACTTTGACTACCCAGGTTCCTTTCTGAGAAACCCAGCAGAGCTACCGCCTAAGCTAGACTTCCAACCCTGCTCACCAAATTAATGGCTGAAGAACTCTCAAGCTGGTCGAGTAAGACCGAGAAATTCAACGGAGACTCAGGGGGTGGAAGGTGTGTATAATGAAGAATGGCCTTCTCATATTTATATATGAGAGTGGTGCCTATCCTCTGGGCGCCAATTCCACATGGCTAGCAGCCATTGGCTGTCCCGATTTTGGCTCCTATCCATGGGGGTTTTCACCGCTTCGCGCGATGCTTTCCCGATTCGTTCGTACTCGCATGTAGTTCTTTGATCCAACAATGTCCAGGGAGGTATCCAAAGGGTTTTGAGGTGTTCTGAGCATCATGGCGATGTCGTTTTTTTCCAAATTATGCTCCGATGATCGATAAATGTGATCACCCGGCTCTCGGTTGAATTGGAGCGCTGTGAGCGATCAGATGACCAAACGAAGTTCGATTGACCTAAAAGTTTACAGGGAACTTCACTAAGGTTAGAAATGAATTATCAATGGTGTTGATCTTGATAATTGGGTCCCGATGTCCATGATCATGGAATCAGTCGTCCCGGGAAGCGCAGTGTCCCGGAAAATATCAAACGAGCTCAGAGTAGCCCGATACTTGATGTGTGACTTACTTTCATCACGTCAAGCTTAAATATGAATTTTGGTGAGATTTGGAGTTATACAGATAAAACCTGGATCTCCTGGCTCTGTTCGTCGGTTTTTACCAAGTAAGGGTACACGGTGAGTGATGGTTCAACGGTCAATCGTTGTCCGATCTTGATGCGACTTGGACCAATCAATTTATAATAATGAGATGAGTACATCAAACGGTCTAATGCTCGATTGGATGTCCTGATGATATAGTTGGCCGGTAGGCCCAGAAACAAGCTTTCGGGGGCTGATTTCTGTCAAATGCATAGAAGGGAGGGCTACAACCTCCTGAAATGGCAAGCTTGTCATCCAAGCTATGCACATGTAGATGTTAGATAAAATTGATATTTAAATTTGAGTTTTGGGGCATTGGTAGTTTTACCGTGCCAGTTTACTTTTACAGGGAATCGCGTGTTCTACACGACAAAGTTGTTTCTGATTTCTGATGGCCGGGCGTCTCTCCTTTAGGGACGTCGACGTCATCAACTTGATTTGAAGAAATAAGAGTGGGGAAAAATCCGGTGTCAATAGCTGCCCCTCTTTGTTTGGTGGAGCTTGCCTGCAGCAAACAAAGCTTGAAAGAAAAGTCAAAACTCAGATTTTGCCACACTTAGGACAAAATAAGGATTCATCACTTCTTTTAAGTGGAAAACATGCGATTCATAGATAAGAGAGGGGAATGAACCTTCCTACCATTCGGGCGGATCAAACCTATTTTGCTTTGATTGATTGTTTGAAGAATTCGTCTATCGTTCGACGAAGAGTTAGGGATCTGCTTACTATTCTTGCGCAGTCTCAGAATGAATTGAATGATGGTCCGGCTTCTTAGAGCACACGGGTGATGGTCCAGCTTCTCAGAGCACACAAGTACTGGTTCGGCTTCTCAGAGCACACAAGTAATGATCCTGCTTTTTACCGCATGCAGGTAATGATCCGGCTTCTCCGAGCACATAGGTAATAATCCGGCTTCTTACAACATGCGGTTGATGATCCGGCTTCTTAGAGCACGCAGCTAATGGCCTGGCTTCTTAGAGCACGCGTTGATGATCCGGCTTCTCAGAGCACGCAGTTGATGATCCGGCTTCTTAGAGCACGCAGTTGATGATCCGGCTTCTCAGAGCACACAACTAATGATCCGGCTTCTCAGAGCATGCAACTAATGATCCGGCTTCTAACAGCACACGAATAATGGTAATGATCCTGCTTCTCAGAGCACACAGTTGATGATTCGGCTTCTCAGAGAATAATCGTAATGGTCTGGCTTCTCACAACACGCAGACAATGATCCGGCTTCTTATAGCACACGAATAATGGTAATGATCCGGCTTCTCAGAGCACGCAGGTAATGGCTCGGCTTCTCAGAGCACGAGTTAATGATCCGGCTTCGCACAGCAGGCAGATGATGGTCCGGCTTCTTACAGCACGCATGTTAATGATCCGGCTTCTCAGAGCACGCAGGTAAAGGCCCGGCTTCTCAGAGCACGCAGTCAATGATCCAGCTTCTTACAACACACGAATAATGGTAATGATCCGACTTCTCAGAGCACGCAGGTAAATCCCAAAATGAGTTGATTGTAGACCCTTCTACCATTCGAAACGAGTCCTGAGATCTGCCTACCATTTGAGCTGAGATCTCAAAATAAGTTGAATATGGACCCTTCTACCGTTCGAAGCGAGTCCTGAGATCTGCCTACCGTTCCAGCTGAGATCTCAAAATGAGTTGAATGTGGACCCTTCTACCGTTCGAAGCGAGTCCTGAGATCTGCCTACCGTTCCAGCTGAGATCTCAAAATGAGTTGAATCTGGACCCTTCTACCGTTCGAAGCGAGTTCTGAGATCTGCCTACCGTTCGAGCTGAGACTCAAAATAAGTTGAATGAATCAGACGACTCTCTCGTCTAAGTCGGTATTTGGTTCATGCGTCTGAACCGTTTGGATAAATCTTGAACCTCATATGGATGCAGAGGCAATTGTCGAAAAGGTTTTTTCCCGTTTCTATCAGGAAACATGAATTTTGGGCCATCAGCCGGCCTGATTTGTGAAGGAAATTTTCGGACCCTTTTGTGGGGAGCTTTCTTAGTTGTAAATGGGGAGATATGGTATCTTGAATTTCTCGGAATGCTTCTCTGGTACAAGGGTTCCGCTTGGCAACTTCTGAGCTAGTCGAGCTCTTCTTGGCTCCGTCGGGTGCACTTTGCGCGCGAAATTGGCACATGTGCCGTACTGGGGGCATTTCTATAATTTCTCAAAGAATAGGGCTTTTGAATGAATTAGTGATTCGACAAGAAAACTCAGTACAAATCTGGCTGAAAATGACGCTTCCGGGTGCTCTGGGGGCCAAAATGTCATTTGTTGAAGTAGTGAGGCAATATGAGAAAGTGGAAAGGGGATGAAGCCTATAGAATAGGCGCCAATCTCCCCTATAAATAGGAAAATGGCTGGTCTTCATTCTTCACTTGAGAATTCTTGGTCACTCTCGACCAGCTTAACAGCTCCTTGTTAGTTTGAGAATTCTTGGGTTGCTTCTAGACCAGTCTAAGAATTCTTTGGTCGCTAGACTAGTTTGTGAGTGAGCTTCGGCGAATCTCTGCCGGCGGAAGGTTAGTTTCACTTTCTGGGGAATACTTCAGGTCCCGGAGCTTTTCGGGGTGGGCCTTCTTCACCTCTTCCCGTCGATTTTCAAGGTAATTCTCGACCTTCTCTTTGTTCGGTACACTTCTCCTTTGAATTTGTTCACCGTTTCTTCGCATAGCTTTTCTCTATTTCCTACATGGTTATAGACTTGCAACAACAGGTCATGCATAAAGTATATATCACCATTGTTTAATTCCGTTAAGTCTAGGCTCATAATCGAAACCAATGGGTTTTGAACGGGAGCAGGCTAACGAGTCCCCCGGAATTAAACGTTGAGTCATGGCGTGTTATTACCAAGTGCGCCAAGGGTAAGAAATAGCATGGAGCATTTCAAAAATAAGAATGAGGGCCTTCTGGCCGATTTTTTTTGAAAGTCGGGTCAAGGCCCGAAAGATGCAAATGGTTTTCCAGACAAGGGGAAGTGTTAAACCACATATGTTTATATTTTGGAAAAACAAAATTCTTCTAGCAAAAAGGCGAATTTCTTCTTTTTACGAGGATAAAACTCTGGAGGATACTGCCCGTGACATAAAGATAGATTTAAGCATGGTCCGGTCAAGTGCCGGGGTTTTTCAAGAGTTTTTCAAAATGGAGCCATCTAAAGGCAAATCGGGATATTCCCGTGTTTTCAATGCAAGCTACCCGTAGGTAAAAACTTGAGGATCATGTATACTAAATAGGTAAGGAAAGACTGAGCGGGTCTAACTGCCTCATGTAGAGTCTAGATATTGCGTTGAACAATGAGCATAGGATTCAAGGAAACGTACCTTTCTTAGTAGCATTTTTACCTGTCCTGAGATGTATAGACATGTTTGCAAACAACTTTCGTCATGAAACGCAGGTCCAAGTTCATGGATATTCTCGTGTCGGGGGAAGAAACGTCCCGACATGACTTACTCCCTTTCTGATGAGGGCGCAGGATCCAGTAGCTATCCCTCTCAAGGGGCATCACTCTTATCGAGTGGTCTTGATTTCCCTTCTGATGATCTCGAGGCATTGGAGCCTTGCTTTGATATGGGAAGGGTTGATTCTTCGTTGAAGAAACTAAGATTGATTATGGAGAACGATGACATTGATTCATCCGACGCTGAAGATGATTTGGAGATGCTTATTCTTGAACGAGCACGCCGGGGAAGAACCACTTATGAAGATTTTGACAGTCGTACTAACAGGGGCGTGCTACGGCGCCAAGCTGCAGAAAGTGAGGTGGGGGTCTACCCGACAAGTTCAAATCCAGTTTCCTGAAGGATTTACAGTACCATCCTTCGGCTTATGCTCGTCTTCGAGGGGATGAAGCTCCACCGCTCGGTGAGGTTAAATTGTGATGAGGTTGGTACACTTTTCTTGGACGCCTCCTTGTTATTCATGATGTTTACAAGGATTTCCTGGAGGAGACTGGTTTTGACTTATTCCTCCGGATCAGACTTTCAAAGCTTTCAAGGGTTATGACCCATGCTTTGACTGAGCGTTGGTTTTCTGAAACCAATACCTTTCACTTTCCTTCGTTCGAGCTCGGCCCAACTCCCATGGATTGGTATATGGTGACCGGATTACGCTTCGGTGGCGAGTTGATTATGGTTGAGAAGCGTGAAAGAAGGCATGTGGTGAAGCTGTGCGGTTTCGAGTCCGATGACTTTCATGGTAATAGGATTAGAGTTTCGGCACTTTGTCCGAGTATGAATTATTACTTGGACGATCCCCAGTCTCCTGCTGAGTTTGCTCAAAAGTGTCGCCGTTTGCTGCTCCTTTTGCTAGCGGGGTTTTTCCCGACGGATAATGGCACCTTCTCTTATGATGTTGTGAGTGTGGTAGAAGATTTGGAGAAGCTTTCAACCTATGATTAGGGAAGCTTCACTTTCTCCTCTTTCCTAAGAGGGATGAGAATTCGTGTATCTAGGCCTACCGGGTCTATGCTTGGATCAGTTCAATTATTGGCATTTTGGTTCTGGGAATATGCGGATGTGGGAAGACCTCGTCTTTCCTTTGCATCACCTGACATATTCCCAAGAGCGTCTCGCTAGTGCAAGGCCAGGTTCGATAGGAAAAGTAATGATTTTATTGGCATGCGGTCTGCTCTGGACCGCCTATCTGTAGCTGATGTTTCCTAGAGATCGTACTTCAACTTCCCTGGTCCGGATTCGGATGCATTTGATCGAGCTCTCCGTCTGTCTGAGAGGAGGGTTTGTTTCTCCAGTATGTCCACCTGGGAGATGTTTATGGGCGAGAGATGCTCTCGCCAAGTTGTAGGGGCTTGTTGGGCTCCTTCTATTCCACCAACGATTACTTTTGGGCTGGTTAGTTCTTTGGCTCGCTTCTCTTGCGAGTTCGACATTCCTCTGGAAGGCATGTCGTCACACAACTTCTTTCAGCTGGAGGAGGAATATGAAAACTAGTATAAGCGTGTTTCCATAGGTGTGTTATCTGTTTCTTCTTTGGAGGGTGCCCACGCGGCCTTCTTGAGGGAGATGTATATGGGGTCTGTTGCTCGGGGCAATCACTTTAAGGCCTCACTGGTAAGCCTTGTCTCCCATAATCCTTTGCTTTGGTTGTTTCTTCATTATACTTGTTCTGAATTCTTTGTGTTCGTGCAGGCATCAGAGCAAAACTGCAGCTTCAGCTTTTCCGAGCTGAACCTCCCAGAGGACATGTTCTGGTTCGATGATTGAGTGTCTTGCCTACAGTTCTTATTTGCAGGACGAGAATTGCATATACATATATACATATATGTTTGCTTGAGTTGTATTTCAGATATCTGCTTTTATCATGTTTCTCAATTGTTGTATCATGCTTTTTATCATGTAACATATCGTCTATGCTAATGAATAAAATCATGCTTTGAGCTTGAATATTAGTGCATACCTGCGCTGTTGGACTAATACCTTCTTTTTGTTCAGTCTTCAGATATTCAGAATTATGCTTTCTGAGAGAGAGAGGGGTGTCCTTTTGAGACGATTTGAGAGCTTCTCATCGGTTGAGAAGGACACTTTTAGATCATGGTGGGGAGAACTGGACCAACTTTTTTGGGTTCAAGTTCCTCCCTTTTTCTAGGCCATGGTTAGCCGGTATTGGATTCCCCACTGCTGCTTGTTTCGCGTGGGTGATGTAGAGGTGACTCCTATTCCCGATGAGTATCAAGGCTTGCTGAGGCTTCATCAGTTGCTGGATGTTGCTGTTTCTCCGACTCCGACCACAAGAAAGGGGGTTCTAGAGACGTTTCCTGGATTGAAAAGGAAAATATCTGGCTTAATTGGCGGCGGCTCTTTTCTTCTGGATTTTCAGTATGTCTTTGATATTCATGCTGAGGGGTCGTCTCTGGCAACTCCTCGCTCTCGGGCGAAGCTTGATACTTTCGCCCTTCTAATGTTAAGCCGAATGGTCCTCCCTCGTCGGGATGGAAAGATAGATGGACGGTTGGCTTTCGTCTGCGAAGGTTTGAAAGCTGGGACATTGATCGTCCCAATGATGCTGACGAACACCTGCCATGGGTTGTCCACTCTGTACTTTGATCCTTAGGCCCATTTCAAAGAGTGCACTGAGCTGCAGCTTTTGTGGGTGATCTCGCATTGGTTTGGATCTCCCAGGTCTGCTTGGTTTGGTTATTCATCCGCGAGCTCCCTCTTGTCATCCAGGGTCATGCACGCGCTTCCTTCTTCAGAGGGTGTCTGGACGGCTAGGTTTGGGGGAGTTACTTCTGACTCCTTCTCTTGGTATTCTGTTTTATTTGAATTGGGAACGGCCAAGGGTCCTGTTGTAGGCTTGGCCTTCATTCTGTTGGTTGGGTGGGGCTGCGTCGCCCCATGCTTTGTTAGCTGAGTCCTCACAGAGCTCGACTTATCTCAAGGAATTCCCCATATAGCTTTACCGAAGGTTTCTACTACCTATTCGAGCCTATTAACGGAGTTGATTTAATTCAGATGTCTGCCCTCTCTTAGGGAACGAGGGTGGAATTCTGCGGTCGTGCTTCCTGGGTGCGGTTTCGTGGTGCTGATGACTACAGCTACTGGTTGGCCGGTCAGATTGTTGAAGATATGCATCAGGTGGAGGTCCTTCCTCCCATTGTCGGGCAGCTTTGCCCTGATAGATATCTGGAGTACCATTCAGTCTCCGATACTTGGACGGGAAGAATTTCTCATGAGTATCGCTTCCAGGGTCCTTAGATGACCGGATAGTGTGTTGTAATAAATGGCTGGCAGGGATGTTGAACGCTTCTACAAAGTAGTTCATTTTGCAAATATTTCTATGTATGACATTCATGCCTACTCCTAGCGATGGCTAGCGGGAGGCATATGCAATAATGTATCTCAGTTATGAATAAAGTAAATGCATGATTTTCATGAAAAAATGTACTTTTACCTTTTGCACTTGGAAAAGGGACGAGATTAAATGAGCCTGACATTGGCCGAATCTCAATGATATCAATGGTTTCTTTCCTCTTTGAATGATCTTGGCTAGGAGAGAGAGATGCATGGGCAAAACTGATGTTCTTGGTGTTCTTCTGCGCAAGAACTGTCCTTGATGATGTCGCGCCGCTGGCAAGGGCGATGAGTTTTTTTTTTCTCTCTTTCTTTTTCTTACCGCTTTTGCCACCACTGTCCTTTTCGGGGTTTTCACCGATGCCGGTTGTATTGTCATTGTTGCGCTATAGTGTCCCTCACAAGCTTTTCACTATGCCGACATATTTGTTTCTTGCCGTGATCCTACGTTCTTACTCACGCCGCCCCCGAAGGGGTTTTCAACGTGCCCTCAAATCACGCATCTTTTTAGTAAATCTCTCCCTGTCCACTCTCTTCTGGGGGCGAGGTTAGTTAGTCATTTGCATACTGTCCTATGGGTAAAATTACTCGCCATGTGATCAGTAAGAATATCGGTTATTACATTTTGGAAAAAGCCTTGTTGAATAATGGGAAAGGAAATGGATGGAAGGCTTTCCATTACAGAGGAGAATAATCGCTTTATTTATTCACATGACAAGCAACATTACACATAGTAGTATGAAATGAAAACTAAGCATAATAAAGTTTAACTGAGTAAGAGTTTATGAGCCCTGGAAACTCCTCACCGTCCATTTTGGTCAGGAGCAATGCGCAACCCGTAAGGATCTTCTTTATGATGAAAGGCCCTTGACAGTTAGGGGAAAACTTTCCCCGAGCTTCGTCTTGTACGGAGAGGATCTTCATCAGAACTAGATCCCCCGTCTGAATTCCCGGGTTCTAACCTTCTTGTTGAACGACTGGGCAATCGTCTTCTGATAGCATTGGGAGTGGTAAACTGCTGCCACCCTCTTTTCGTCAAGTAGTACGAGCTGATCGAGTTGACTCTGGATACACTCAGAGTCCTCTAGCTCGAACTCGACCAAGACCATCAGGGTAGGAATCTCAACTTCTGCGTGTAAGACGACTTCGTTGCTGTAAACCAAAGAATATGGGGTTGCTCCAATGGACGTCCGGACGGTCGTACGGTATGCCATCAGTGCAAAGAAAAGCTCATCATGCCAATCTTTGTGTGTATCCGTCATCTTACGGATAATTTTCTTCAAATTTTTGTTGGCCGCTTCTACCGCTCTGTTCATCTGCGGGCGGTAGGTGGTAGAGTTCTGAAGTTTGATGTTGTACTTGTCACATACCTCTGTCATGAGGTTGTTGTTCAGATTGTTCGCATTATCTGTGATGAGTATCTCCGGGGTTCCATACCGGCTCAAAATATTGTTTTGCACGAAGCGGGCCACCACTTTCTTGGAGACGCCGACAAAGGTGGCAGCTTCGACCCACTTTGTGAAGTAGTCAATGGCCACCAGAATGAAGCGGTGACCATTGGAAGCCTTATGCGTGATCATCCCAATAACGTCCATGCCCTAGGCAGCAAAAGGCCATGGGGCGGTTATAACTTGAAGTTCTTTGGGTGGTGCTCGGAGTATGTCTTCGTGTATCTGGGCACTTGTGGCAACGCCGCACATACTTGGCGCAGTCTGATTCCATGGTCATCCAATAATAGCCTTTTCGAATGATTTTTCTTGATAAGGCATGGCCGCTCATATGGGGGCCGCAGATACCTTCATGTAATTCCTTCATTCATTATTTCTGTGGTGTCTGCAGCCTCCAAGCATCGGAGGGGACCAAATGTCAACCTTTTGAAGAGTATTTCCCCAATAAGGAAGAATTGTGTTGCAAGACGTCTAAGCGTTTTAGGACTGTTGTGAGTGGATCCATCGGGGAAACTACCCGTTTGCATATATTGCCGAAGGTAGTGATACCATGGTAATCCATCTGGCTCCGGCGTGACAAACATGCAATGCGCAGGTGAACATTGTTCTTCAACTATAGTCAGAGGAATTTCCTCTCCGTCGTAAAACTGGATGGTTGAGGCCAGGGTTGCCAGGGCGTCAGCAAAGGTGTTATCTGATCTAGGAGTTGATTTCATCAAATATGTGCCGCAACTCTACTGTCAGCTCGTGATAAGGTAGGAGCTTCGGGTCTCTGGTTCGGTAAACTTCATTTGTCTGCTGGATGATTAGATCGGAGTCTTCGAATATTGTCAACCGAGAAATACCGTATTCCAGGGCCATTCGTAACCCTAGGATGCATGCCTCGTACTCGGCCATGTTGCTGGTGCAACCCTCAAATTTGAGCTTGGCTGTAGCAGCAAAATGATTCCCACCCTCAGAAATAAGTACGACTCCTACGCCGGCTCCTTTCTTGTTGACTGCGCCATCAAAGAACATCTTACGGCCTGGGTACTCAGGTTCTGCAGACAGCTCTTTGAATATCATCACCTTTTCGTCAGGGAAATCATGGCCCATGGGTTCGTCATCGCCGATGGGGTTCTCTGCTAGATACTCAACGATTGCGCTGCCCTTGATTGATTTCTGCATCGTGAAGACGATGTCAAATTCCGCCAGCATCATATGCCATCTCGAGAGTCTGCTTGAAAGTGTTGGTTTCTCAAAGATGTACTTCATTGGATCCATCAATTCGAGATCAGCTATGTAGTCCGATATAGCATATAATGGCGAAGTCTGTGGGGGGGTCCATGCCAGGGAATAACACGTTTTCTCCAGAGTTGAATAGTTGATTTCATAGTCAAGAAACTTGTTGCTGAGGTAATAGATGGCTTGCTCCGTATACCCATCCTCCCAATGTTGGCCTAGCATGCATCCCATGGAGTTTTCCATCACGGCTAGTACATAATCAGCGGTTTACCGACTGTTGGCCTTCACCAGTACTAGCGGATTTAATAGATAGTCTTTGATCTTCTCAAAGGCTCGTTGACAGTCGTTGTTCCACACAGTCGGAACGCTCTTTCTGAGTAATTTAAACATAGGCTCGCACGTATGCGTCATTTGGGCGATGAACCTGCTGATGTAGTTAACCTTTCCCAAAAACGATCGAAAGTCTTTTTCCATTCGGGGAGGCGGCATGTCGAGGATGGCTCGAATCTTGACGGGGTCGACTTCGATACCCCTTCAACTGACGATGAAACCCAAGAGCTTCCCGGATGTAACACCGAATGTACATTTAGATGGATTGAGTTTGAGTCGGTATTTCCTCAACTGCTTAAATACTTTTTGCAAGTTCTGGAGGTGATTGTCACCTCCGGATTTTACTATCATGTCGTCCACGTAGACTTCCATTTCTTCGTGATCATATCATGGAACAAAGTGATCATGGCTTTTTGATAAATGGCCTCGGCGTTCTTTAGACCAAAGGGCATGGCTACTCTCAGACCTCCGTCTAGTCATTCCCCATGTCGGCAGCTCCTCCAGCTCCGAACTGCTCCAAGTTGTAAAATCCCTCCTGTTCATTCTGATAATCTACCATAATACATCAGAGTTGCCAAACAACATCATGGTATTATGCCAGGGTTCCACAAGTGCAATACCATGTGCGAAAATGCCTAGCAAATTACTCTACCCAAACTTTAAGCTAGCAATTCTAGAACGATATATAAGGTGGCAGAAAATAAAGATAGAAATGTACAGAAAATAGTAATTTCATGAGTGTCGATGTAACAGTGTCAATGCAATCGGAGGATAACACATCAGTGTCTCGTTTCATAAATCAACAGTGTCTCGTATCATTTTCTCATAGCGGCATTCTTCTTCAAATTTCATCATTTCAATCATCTCTCATCACTCGAAAGTTATTGACCCGTTTCCGTCTCCTTTCAACTGACAGGTACCAACCTTTCCGCTCGAGGTCCCGGCCGTCTTATATCACTAAACTTAACCAGTTCTTTATAAGGTCCGTCCATCCCACTTCTCACACGACATAGTCCTGGCCGTCTTATATCACTGAACTTAACCAGTCTGTTTATAAGGTCTGTCCACTACGTGTTGTGCACTCTTACCCCTAACCACCAAATTCTCTCCGCGAATTGGGGCGGTGCTCTCGTTGCACTACTGTATCGACCTAGTTCCGGCTGTCTCATATCACTGAACTAAACCAGTCTGTCTATGAGGTCCGTTCACTAGTCGTCATCTCATCCATTTTCATTCTCATCTATATTTCTCGTTTTTCTCAAAAATTATGCCGTGTTGATATCGTATCGTTCCATGCGCATGTAACACTTCTTTTCAAAAATCTTTTCGTGCAAATCTCCTTTCTCGGAAAACTTGTCACTTTAAGTCAAAACTATTTTTGGGCGACCTTCTTTCGACAAGAAATGACTAGGAAAGTCCTAGGCCGGGGGGGGGGGGTCGGATTATCCAGTTAATAGCACCATTCCCTTTCTAGACAGGCTTTCAAGGGTGTTAGCCTTGCACCATTTCATAGTCTCAAGTTAGTCAAAACATTTGTACAAAACACTTTTGGAAAATCTCGTGTCGACCAAAATGTTCATATCGTTCAAAAAGTCTTCGAGCGTTATAACGACGTGTTTTCAAAAGTCGATTTTCTTGCATGCAAAATAACGACTATTTTTCTTCTTACAAAAATTCATCGGGCATTATGACTACATGATTTTGATAAATAATTTTCAATACGGGCGTTATATGGACTACGTATACTAAAAGATAATTCCTTAATCACTATTTTACTTTTTATCGTAAGCGAAACTAGTAACTTTAAGTCTAAATGTAACTTAGAAAGGACTATGGAAAAATTATAACGACTACGAAAATAGTATAATGACTACGTAAAGATCATTACTATGCTAGAAAAGCTAGATTAGGATTAGGGTAAAATAATTTACCTTAGTCCAAAGCTAGTCGGGGCCGAACAAGCTTATGTTGAATTCCGGGTGGTGAGCCTCCTACGAACTCGAACCGACTAACTTTCTCTCTACTTTTGGGATCTAGCGGTGGTCGAGGGTGGCGGCTAAAGGTGGTGGAGGTTGAGTTTCAAGAAGAACTTGAAGAACTCAAAGAAAACTACTAGAATACAACTTTTACTACAGAGGTGGTAGTAGAATACAACTTCTACTAAAGCCCTCCTCCCTCCTCTCTTTGGCCGGCCAAGAAACACCTCATGTGGGTGAATTTATGAGCAAATATTCTCTTCATAAATGGAAATAATAAAATCCTCAAAATGAGGGATGTTTGGTACATGCAATCCATAGGCTTGTACAAGCTAGGTTAGGGTTTTGATGAGTGGAAATCCAAATGAATCTTCCTACTACAAAACTAGTCACACAAGGTTGTGTAGGAGTTTGCATGGCCATCTTTGTTTTACGGAGTTTTTGGTACTAGTTTCTAATACTTGGTGACTAAGTAAAACAAATATTAGCCTTGAGGCTATTAGGGCTATAGGATCTTAGGTGAAATCTTATTAAAAAAATTTCTCCCCTCCCCTCTCTCTCTCTCTCTCCCCCAAAATCTAGCCAAATCTAGCTAGACACAATCTCATATTTGGTGAGAAGTAGGAGAATCCTATTGGCTTTTGCTTGAAGAAAGGAAGAAAATAAGATTATGTCGGAGGGTGGGAAACAAAGTTGGTGAGACCAAGTGTAGTAGGATTTTAGTTAGCAAAATGTGTAATACTTGACATGTACATGTAGTCCCATGACTAGTTTTAGTAATTTAAATAATTAAATGGATAGTTTTATAAATTAAAATAAACAATTGAATTGCTAAAATAAGTAATGGAATTACCGAATTAATAAATCAAAATTTTTATTTACAAAAATTCGGGTTATTACATGGTTCAACACACACACCCCCTCACTACAAGAAAAATGGTAATCTGTGAGGAAATCCTGGTGAGGAAAATAAATTTCGTCTCCAATTATGCCTTTTTTGTGAGGAAAATCACATTTCCTCGCTAATTTAGAGGGACAGCAAATTTAAGGTGAGAAAATTTTAATTTCTCGCTAAAA
>JAXBDA010005433.1:0-24462 GCA_036023075.1 Gaultheria prostrata
AAAAGAAAAAAAAAGGAAAAAAAAAAGAAAAAACAACGGCAAAGAGGGGAAAGGAGAGAGAGAAAGAATAAAAAAATGGGTAGGAAGTGAATAGTGCCTCCCTAAATGGGAGGATTTTTAGGGAGGTACTATTCATTTTTGTATTTTAGGGAGGGGTTTAGGGAGTCTCTTGGAGCCAACTTTGGGATTTGGCTCCCTAAAATAGGGATGGGAGCCAATTTAGGGAGTTTGTTGGGGTTGCTCTTACAGGGCATTTTCTTGGAAAGTGCCTCAAGAATAGTGTTGGGAAAGGTGCATTTTGTTGTAGTGTTTCCGAGGAGTTGTTCCGAGATAGGTGGATATGGGGGATATTATAAAGTTCAGAATGGCTAATAATCGCTGGGGATTCGCACCAGCAGGATATGGAGGCGTTTCTATCATACACGGAGGACATCATCAGACTCCGGCAGTGACAAATGCAAAAGGTATACATAATGCGGAAACTCCAGGACATCTCCGGAAGATTTCAAGACTCGAGACGGGTCAAGGCTGACTACATGACTCGCTGGGGGGAAATATTGAAAAATGGGTTTCCGAGGGAGCCGACAATCAACGAGGGTACCGGGATGCTATTTACGAGGCTACATGGCCGAAAATAGGTTCGGAACGCAGTTTACATGTACGTATGAAAAGTTGTAAAAATCTCGTCCGGACCCGTTATTTGGCTGATGGCGGGCCCCGGGATATATCCGGTACGGTTTTGAATAGTGAAAATGATTACAAAAGATACAATAGTTTTCATAGGAAGAAGTTAGAAAAATCTCGTCCGAACCCGTTATTGGGCCGACGGCGGCCCCAAAATGTCTCTGGTACCGTTTTAGATGGTAAAAGTAAGCACAGTTGACTTTATAGTAAAAAGTTGAATCTTGCCGCCCGGGGGTAAAAAATGGTCCCGGGCGGGTCCCGGCTCGCTCCCTGTAGGGTTTGCATATCGAAAATAGGTTCTCAAAGATCGAGCGGTATTTTGGTAAAAATTAATAAAAACTGGTCTCGGGGGTCCGGAAGATCGTCGGCGGGCCCCGGGTGGTTCCCAAGTCAAACCCGTAGGCTGGACTGACTCTGGATATAGTGCAAGGGTATTTTGGTAATTTGGACATGGAGCTGATGCTTGACCGACCGGGTGTATAAAATTAAGACTCAAAAACACGTCCCAAGCGCAGGACTACCAATCAGTGTAGCACAATAATCCGGAAGTACCGGAGTCGAACCACAGAGACGGACGAACGGTGTTTGACTCAAAAGTGTTGAATTTAGTTTAACTTGGCTCTTAGGTAGCCATCCCTTGTTTTACTTGGTTGATTAACTTAGGAAACTAACAAACTAATTGATTTACTACGAATTAAAAAGGAGAGCGCAGCCGTGGGAACTCCAGCGTCCGCGACTAGCCCTAAGCAATATCCACTCGGGTCACAATTCCTTTAAACAATTGATTTTAGAATAGGAAAAAAGTCCCCTAACGAATGCACACCACCTGTCACCAGCTTCCATGTGCAATTACGCTTACAAGGACTCCGGCGATGCCCGGGATTTGTCCGTTAGGAGGAAAGATTTCGTATCCAAAATGGCTTAAAAATTCCGTTTCATTTTAACCCGCAGTAGACATTGATTAGTCTAGCCACGGGGCGCTTTCGCCCCGCGGTCGCACTCTATGGAACTACTCACTCAGATTAACCCTAACTTGAAACATCCTTCGAACGGTTCAAAAATAAGGATTAAAACACGATACCACGATTGCGGAAAAGAACTGGATTCAATCACTGAAAGCAATCACCAAAGTAAAGCTGGATAATCTGTAGCAACTTGAATCTGAAATCGAAACCTAAAAAAAACAGCAGCAAAAATTAAGAAAATAAAACGAAAGTTATGAACTGTGGAACTCAGGAACCCTAATTCGAGTTCTAGAGGGGTATTTATACTCCTCCCCCTCGATTACAATTAAAATCCTAAAAGAATTCGAAATTCGGCCGCACGAAGACCAAACGACGCCGTTCCTTCACCCACTAAGGGCCTCGGTAGCGCTACACCAATTTGGGTGTAGCGCTCCCAAACCCCTTATCTCGTGCTTTGACTGTCGGACCACCATTTGACCGTTGACCTCTTATCCTATTGGTAGCGCTACACCACTTTTGGTGTAGCGCTCGTAAACCTTCTGTTTAGTTGGCTCCCCTCCTGTGCCAATCTTGAGCGCTCCTCTCAAATCCCTGTTGCGCTCGCGATGGGTTACGATCTTTTCCACGCGATATCAACTTCAACACTTAGTCTCCACAGCCTTGCTTGCTTCCACGCTCCGTCGCGGTCTTTCCACGAACCTCTCATTAGTGCCGAAATACCTCAATTTCCTGCATATTAAGCACAAACACACAATCCAACCACGTGCACAAATTAAATGGAAAATGAGGATTAACCGCACGTCTAACGCGCTCATTCTTTCCTACTTAGGCGCTTAAATTCACGAATTCCGCGCGCCTATCACATCCCCCAACTTGAGCGTTGCTAGTCCTTAGTAACGAACGAGACAAACACACAAAAGGAAAATAAAAACTCGACAGGGGATACGAGGGTTATGCAACCTGTACAAAATCAAGTGAAACATAAAATTTTCTCCTCATTGTCACCTTTAACTCACTCACATGCATGCCCTAACCAAAATTCGAATAGTTCCACCCCTCAACAATGTTTAAGATAGAATGCTCCCACAAGTCACAGTTTTACTCATACTAACCAGAACACTCTACATCCCATGTGAGGCGTCTGGCGAACAACGTGGGATGAAACAAAATCACCACGTGCCAGTCAAAACAACGTCAGTTATGACAAGGAAAGCTTAACGAATATAAGATACCACACAACATAACCAAATATAAAGCATGCACGCAAGAGAGTTAACTAACATACATTGGGTCAACAAGGGCTTTATCGGCTTATAACGACCACGGTTACGAAGGAGAAAGATATCATGCAAAGGGTGACGGCCTATAGAAGCGCATGGACAGTCTACCCTGACTGGCCGCCACCTCGACATACACATCACAATGACGATCAACACATAATACTAACAAGCACCATAGCCTCCTACTAATTAAAACATAACAAATAAAGTTTTGAACACTAACCACCGACCCACACATAACTGTTACACCACCAACACAAAATGACACATAAAATAACAAAGTCTGCGACTCAAATTACACATGAAATAACAACTAAGATAATAATAACACCACCCCAACCATGTCCAACTCTGTGCTCAATCCTCCTCTCCGATCCCGGCATCCGAATGCTCCTCCTCCACCGGTTCATCCGCGAAGTCATCGCTCACCTCCAACTCCAGCCACTGTCTGGGTTGGAAAGCTCCTGGATTCTGACCAGAAATTTGCGCCTCCAGATGACGCTGCCTATCAAGTAAATCCCGCTGATTTCTAGCCAACTGCGCCTACTCTTTCTTAAGCTTCTGTTGGCCCCTAGCCAATCCTGTGACACACCCAAAGATCTTCTCTAGCCAAGTTTTGGTGCTAGCACTAGGTGGCGGCGGAGTAAGCAATGATCCCTCAACTATTCTCACTTGCTCCCTAGTCCGGCTGAGGATGGAAGAATCCATAACCTTGGGGCTCAATATATCATTGCTATGGTATTTACTAGCCAGAACATTTTTACTCCTCAAAATTTTGCTCACCAAACACGGGAAAGGCATTCTCAGCGTGGAAGGAGCATCTCTAAAGTCACACATCTGCCCAAATATGAACAAGGCCCAATCACAAACAGTAACCTACCCCATGAACGCAAACATCAAATTTCCCACAAATTTCTGGGGTGCACCCTCCTTACCCCTAGGATATAGATTGTAACACACTTCTTGGTTCATGAACCGATAATCCTCCGTGAACCGACCTAGCATTCCTACGATCCTCATACAAATACCCATTAACCTCATCATCATTAAAAGTCGAATCTGCTGCAGGGTAAGTCGTGGACCTCGTAGGCCTCACATATTCCCATGCAAGGGCTATCTCAGCAGCATCGATAAACACGGGGGTATTGCTTATTTTAGAGAGAATCCGCGCCTCCGGAGCCAAAAAGGTACCCGGCTCCGGTACTATTATATTTTTGTAAAAATCCTCAACTAATGCAGTGTTAAAACCAGGATTAGGCTCAAACCAAAATCCCATACCTTGGTCCCGAATGGCTTGAAACGGCTGAAAATTCTCGGGCCACAACCCATCATCTATAATATGTCTCTCATTCTTCACACCCCTGCCCTTAATAGACGCCTCCCACGCAGCCTGATTATCCCTCTCAATCTGATCCCGGTCCCTACGCTTAGCCCGGACCTGTGGAACTTCCTCCGCCCCACTAGAGGACCCAGCCACTGCCTTTCCCCTGCCAATGTTTTGCTTTTTAGATGCCATGACTTGGTGGGTTTTGGGTTAAAAAGTGGGTTTAGGATTTTCGGATCTGGAAATTTTAAGGGGTTAGAGGGATTTTGGGTTGGATATTATGGTAGAGGAGGGTGAGAGGAGTGTTTTTGTGAATTTTGGTGAAGAATGGTGGAGTTGTGAGGGAGTTATGGAGTTTCTAGGGTTAGGGTTTGGGTGGTTATGGAGGAAGAAGAAGAAGAGAATGGAGGCCGATTGGGTCCTCCCCTTTTTCTTTTTCGGACGAAACTCCCCCGAGAGCTACACCACTTTTGGTGTAGCGCTCCCGAATGCCCATTTATTTTTTATTTATTTATTTTTTTTGCAGAAAAAGGTTTGGTAGACATGGCACCCAAATAAGCGAAACATCGGTTTTCCTCTAAAATTCGACGCTCCTTTATTCCAATGATTCGAGGCCTCTAAAATGCGCACAGAGCTGGACCACCAAACTGACAAACCATCCAAACACCGGTTGCCTAGGTTTGACATAGGAACTGACACGGACTAGTTTAAAATGGGATCAATGGGACACATTTGGTGGTTTAATCACACAAGAACTGCCTTGTTTCATCCCCTAGGCACAGCACCAACTCTCTCAACATGCATGCAAAATATTCAATCTACGATATGTGGTACAAACGCCTACTATTTTGTGCAAGTGTGGAAAGTGAAGAACAAAGAAAACATGGATGCTTTAAGGACATACTGTGCACAAAGTGGGACACCTACTCAATAGTGCTCATGATGCGAAACTATTCAAACAGGGATGCCAGGTATATGCATATAAGCGAGTTAAACAGGCAATCATTGAGATAGAAATCTAGCATGCTCACCTAACTCATACAACCAAGCATAACAATCGTATCCCCTGAACCTACTAACAATGCTCAAACTAAGAATACATGTGTACAAAGTACACCCCTTCCCCCAACTTGAAAGTTGTTATGTCCTCAGAGCATGAAGACAATGATATAACTAAAAGAACAAGGGAGAGGAATGGACCGTCGGATGGCAGCCAACCATCATGACCCCGGCCGATGTAGGGGGAATTTTCTGTCACCGTCGCTTTTCGTCATTGGAACTGCTTCCAGGATCCGCTCCTTCGGACCTACGGAGGTCCATAGCTAGTCACACAGAGCCACGCCAAAGCTTTATTGGACTGACAACCGCCACATTTCGTGGCACCCCTGCTTGAGGCTCCTGAATGCCTCACTCACTCCGGCGGAGAGGCCCAAACTACCAAGGCTGGTGTGGTAGCATGCCCGTCCTGCAAAAGACTTAAGAACCAACTATCTACTAGGCAACAAATGACATTAGTACCGCCCGCCAGTGGAAGCTGGGCCACAAGAAAAATGAAAGAAAATAAAAGAACACCACCAGACATTCACGCAGTCGCACGTGTCATACTTTTCTCCCATCCCCCAACTTGAATTGAAAGGTGGGTGGCTATACAAGACCATGAAATTTTTTTTTTTTTTTTTTGAAAATGAAAAATAGACACGAATATAACTGAATCGCCCTTACTAACCAGAGCTGGGCACACGATCCTTATTTAAATAGCGGCGTGTGAAGCTATAAAACCCAAGTCAATGATGGGTAGCCCTATTGCTAGAGGCCGGGTCCACACTCAATGAAGAGCATGGTACGCGTGAGCTACCCGTCAAAACATGGCTTATAAAGCCTACTCAACTAGGTCATCCCTATAGACAGGATCGACCAACTCCTCATCGGGTTCACCTACTTCCAAGAATTCCAAATAGGGTTTGAGACGCTGCCCATTAACTTTAAACACATGATCATCATTAGACTTGCGGACATCGACTGACCCATTCGGATACACCTGAACCACTACGTAGGGACCGTCCCAACGTGACCTCAACTTACCTGGGAAAAGATGGAGACGCGAATTATAGAGCAACACTTTCTGACCAACATGAAAGGTTTTGCGCTGAATATTCCTTTCATGATACGCCTTAACCTTAGCCTTATAAATGCTAGCGTTCTCATACGCGTCATTCCTATGCTCCTCAAGCTCACACAACTGTAATTTCCTATGCTCACCCGCCTCACTCAGACTCGAGTTGACTTTCTGAATGGCCCAATAGGCCTTCTTTAGCTCAACTGGTAGGTGGCAGGCCTTACCGTAAACAAGCTGATAGGGTGAAGCACCCAACACGGTCTTATAAGCAGTGTGGTAAGCCCACAACGCATTGTTTAACCTGATGGACCAATCCTTCCTAGTCACACCTACAGTCTTCTCTAAAATCTTCTTAATTTCTCTATTTGCTAATTCGGCCTGCCCATTGGTCTAGGGGTGGTAAGAAGTGGACACCTTGTGAGTGACTCTAAACTCCCCCATTAATTTCTCAAACGACCGACTCGTGAATTGCGTGCCCTGATCTGAGATAATGGCGCGTGGTACGCCAAACCTCGACAAAATATTGACCTTGAGAAACTCTAGCACGACCTTTGACTCAATAGACTTAGTGGGAATCGCCTCGACCCACTTTGACACATAATCAACCGCCAACAAAATGTACTAAAAACCTTGGGACATAGGAAATGGACCCATAAAGTCGATGCCCCAGCAATCAAACACCTCTAATACCAAAATAGGCCGGAGGGGCATCTCATGACGTGAAGAAACCTTGCCAAGCCTTTGGCAATGATCACATGACCTACAGAAAGTGTGCACAGCAAACATATCGGGCCACCAGAACCCGCACTGAAGAATCTTGGCGTTTGTTTTCTTAGCAGAAAAATGACCGCCACACGCCTCATTATGACATAACTCAATGACTCCCTGCTGATCAGACTCGGGGACACATCTACGCACAATTTGGTCCGCACAGTACTTGAATAAATAAGGGTCATAAAAAATGTACTGTCGGACACTCCTCAAGAAGCGCTGCTTCTCCTGGGTAGACCAATGGGAAGGAATTTGCCCAGTTACCAAATAATTGGCAATATCAGCATACCACGGGCACTCACTAGCAGCGAACAACTGTTCATCTGGGAAATAATCTCTAATGGGAAGGTTCGAGGTGGGGTCCTCGAACTCCAGACGGGACAGATGATCAGCTACTACATTCTCTACCCCTTTCTTATCCTTAATAATGAGATGGAATTCTTGCAGCAACAGAATCCACCGGATAAGGCGAGCTTTCGCATCCTGTTTGGTCATTAAGTACTTCAGGGCCGCATGATCCGTGAACACCGTAATCTGTGAACCCACCAGATTGGATCGAAATTTATCTAAGGCAAACGCCACCGCTAGCAACTCTTTCTCGGTAGTGGTGTAATTCAGCTGTGCCTCATTGAGCGTCTTGCTCGCATAGCAAATCACAAATGGGTCTTTCCCTCTCCTCTGCCCTAAAACAGCTCCGACTGCATAGTCGGATGCATCACACATTAACTCAAAGGGAAGACTCCAATCAGGAGACTGCACAATAGGCGGAGTAGTGAGACTCCGCTTCAACGTTTGGAATGCCTCCTCACACGCATCGGACCACACAAAGGGTGCGTCCTTTGCAACAACTGACATAACGGACGGGGAGATAGCACTGAAATCTTTAATGAACTGCCGGTAGAAACCAGCGTGTCCAAGAAATGAACGCACATCCTTGACAGACTTAGGCGTGGGAAGATTACGGATCAAGTCTATCTTAGCTTTGTCCACCTCAATACCCTTGGAGGACACAATGTGTCCAAACACAATCCCTTGGGTCACCATGAAGTGGCATTTCTCCCAATTCAGCACTAAGTGCTTCTCCTCACATCGCTGCAACACCTTACCTAAATTTTCGAGGCAACTATCAAATGAGTCCCCGAAGACAGAAAAATCATCCATAAAAACCTCTACAATTCTCTCCACCATGTCACTAAAAATTCCCATCATGCACCTGGAAAAGGTACCAGGTGCATTGCACAACCCAAAGGACATGCGACGGTAGGCATATGTATCATACGGACATGTGAAGGTGGTCTTTTCCTGGTCTTCTAACGCTACCTCTATCTGATTGTACCCCGAATACCCATCCAGAAAACAATAAAAAGCCCGACCAGCTACCCTCTCCAGAATTTGATCAATAAAAGGGAGAGGGAAGTGATCTTTCCGGGTGCTCGCATTGAGCTTCCGGTAATCTATGCAAACTCTCCAACCCGTAGGAATCCGGGTCGGCACTAATTCACCCTTTGCATTCTGCACAACTGTCACCCCAGCCTTCTTAGGCACTACCTGAACTGGACTCACCCACTCACTATGGGCAATCGGGTAAATAATACCAGCATCTAAGAGCTTTAAAACCTCAGCCCGAACTACCTCTTTCATGTGGGGATTCAAACGCCGCTGAGGTTGCCTCGAAGGCTTCACACTATCCTCAAGAATAATTCGGTGTGTACACACCGTTGGGCATATACCATGCAAATCAACGATAGTCCAGCCAAGCGCGCTTATATGTTCTCTCAACAGATAGAGTAACTTCCTCTCTTGATCCACCTCAAGGGACGAGGAGATCACCACCGGATAAGTATCATCGCCCTTCAAAAAGGCGTATTTAAGCGTGTCCGGGAGAGGCTTTAACTCTGGTTTTGGCGGCTGGACTGATGATGTAAGAACCTTGGGCGGAGGGTTGCCCAGAGGCTCGAACATTGGGTCATGAGCGACCCCACACAAATCCTCACACACATCCTCAATCTCTAACAACTCTAACAAACTGACTACCTCTGGAGAATCTAGAAGTGACGCCTGCTCGGCGGTAAGAGCAATCTCTAGAGGATCCCTATACAGGACTGTATCTATATGCTCCTTAACGAGTGTGTCGATTAAACTCACCTCTTCTACCTCATCATCATCCTCCTCAAAAGTGCTAACACTATACACATCCACCTCCATTTTCTCCTCACCTACAGATAACTGGACCTTGCCAGTTTTGCAATTCATGACAGCATTGGAGGTGGCTAAGAAAGGATGACCTAAGATGATGGGAGTCTTCTCTAAGCCTTCAGGAATGGGGCAAGTTTCCAAGACAATGAAATCAGCAGGAAAATGGAACTCGCCCACCTAAATTAACACATCCTCCACCACACCCTTAGGTACTCTCACACTCCGGTCTGCTAACTGCAGTGTGACAGGAGCAACTCTCAGATCGCCTAGGCCCAATTTCAAGTATACCGAATATGGGAGTAAGTTAACATTCACTCCTAAATCCAGTAATGCCTTATCGAATGTCTGGCCCGCGATATCTACTGTGATGGTGGGACACCCGGGATCCTTGCACTTGGCAGGAATCTCAGTTTGAAGCATGGAGCTCACCTGCTCGGTCAGAACCACATTGTTCTGACTTTTGTGCTTTGTCGTGCAAAGGTCCTTCAATACCTTCGCGCACTGAGGAAAAGACTCAATCGCCTCCATCAAAGTGATAGGGAATTGCACCCTCTTAAAAAGTTCTAACATCTTATGGTTCATATTCTGCTTAGGTTTCACCGCCAACCTTTGGGGAAATGGAGCTGCTGGGACAGCTGGCGGTGTTGGAGTCGTGGGGTCTGCAGCTGCAGGTACCTCCACCTCAGATGACTCTTCCTTGTCTTTTACCTCATTTTTAGGGACATTGACAATATCAGGAGTTGCTCTCTGTGCATCAACTGACTCCGGTGGTGGAGCTGGTTTCTGCTTTGGCAAAATGGACTTATCGACCTCCTTTCCACTCCGAATAATGGTGACCGATTTAGCCTCCTCCTGATTCGGGTTTTGCACATTAGGACCTGAAGAATTCCCCAAATAATGGGTACCCGCTACACTACCCTGGGCTGGAAACCTACCCCTCTCTTGCTGCATCTGACTCATAGCCGCAGTTAGTTGTGATATTTGGGTCGTAAGGGCCCCAATTTGCTGCCTAGTTTCAGTCTGAAATGTCATCTGTGACTGCATCAGAGAGTTGACATTATCCTCTAACTTATGGTCACGGGCAGCCACTTGCGAATAACCTGGGGGAGGACCACGAGTGGATGGACCCGCCCCCCTAAATTGCGGCAGGTATTGGAATGGGATAACCTGACCATGTGGGGGTCTGGACGATTGGGCCTGTTGAAACTGTTGCGGCGGAGGTAACGCAAGGGGTTGCGCTTGACCTCCACCTACGGGTTTGGAATCTGGCCACCCAAAATTGGGGTGATCCCTCCATCCCGGATTATATGTGTTGGAATAAGGGTCCCAAGTCCTGACTGCATTAACTTCTTCTTGATTAAACTGACTCGCCCTCTTGGCGACAATAAACCCAGGGCAAGCGGTCGCGGTGTGCCCTTTACATTTACACCACACACAAACTTCCTCAGTCCCTACCTCGTTAACTGGTCGGGTCTGCCTCACTTCTCGCTCCTCTAATTTCTGAGCCATCTTTTCTACCTGAGC
Organism: Gaultheria prostrata; assembly: GCA_036023075.1. NCBI lineage: Eukaryota > Viridiplantae > Streptophyta > Magnoliopsida > Ericales > Ericaceae > Gaultheria > Gaultheria prostrata. Next base: position 10,861 of record JAXBDA010005433.1, read on the forward strand.
CTGAAGTCTTTGATCACGAATGGTGACAGGGACAACGTTGGACCCAAAAGGTCCAGTTCGCTAAAAATCGGATGGTTCTAAAGCCCTCTGCCTATCCGCTAGGTCATCTAAGAATTCCCAAGCCTCGTCCGCTGTTTTGGACAAGAAATCACCCCCTTTGCAAGAATACTCTATGTGTTGGACTGTCTCAGCGTTTAGACCCAGATGAAAGAATCCTGCTAGCTGAATTCTCTCAAAGCCATGGTGTGGCAGCCTTAGGAGCAAGTCCTTAAAACGCTCCCATGCCTTGAGAAATGACTCACCCCTTTCCTGCCTGAAACCTTGGATTTGACGTGTTAGACTCTCAGTTTTAGCCTCAGAAAAGTATTTCCTAGAAAATGTGTCACGCACTTGTGCCCAAGTGGTGAAGGATCGAGGTTTTTGCATTCGGAACCACCTAAGTGCGCCATCTTTCAGCGTTGCCTCAAACAGCTTGAGGCACGCGTTATCATACTGGGTATCGGACGCCAGATTGCGCACCAACCCCTCAAATGTCAGCACATGCTCGTACGGATCATCAGACTCCCTCCCATATAAACTAGGGAGGCTATTCAGGACACCGGGTTTAATTGTAAAGGCATTGCGTGCCGCTTGTGTCTCTTGAGGGAACACAATGGGTCCGAGAGGAGTGGTCCTCGCGGGGTGTATGTACTGCCTCAAGGACTACTGATTAGCTACTTGCTAGTCTGCCATCTCACCGATCTCTGACCCTGACTCCAAAACTGACTCTGGAACTGACTCTAACTCTGGCTGGTAAAGCGGATTACTAATACTGACTGACTCAAAAGGTAACTCTATATAAAGACCACTAAGGGGAATAGATTCTGACTGGTGATCAACTGAGTCTGACTTAAACTAGAAGATGAAGAACTAGAAAACACAGGCTGACGTGACTCCGGTTCGTTTCGAACTAACCGATGTGTAGGGTCGCGATAATAAAGGGGATCCCGCTTAGGGGAACTATTCTTAGTGCGACCTATGGTGACTCGACTAAAAGACAAAAAGAACTACAACTCTACACCTTTGCACACTCGTAACCGTCCCCGACAACGGCGCCAAAAATGCTTGACCCTCCGGGTGTATAAAATTAAGACTCAAAAACACGTCCCAAGCGCAGGACTACCAATCAGTGTAGCACAATAATCCGGAAGTATCGGAGTCGAACCACAAAGACAGACGAACGGTGTTTGACTCAAAAGTGTTGAATTTAGTTTAAGTTGGCTCTTAGGTAGCCATCCCTTGTTTCACTTGGTTGATTAACTTAGGAAACTAACAAACTAACTGATTTACTACAAATTAAAAAGGAGAGCGCAGCCGTGGGAACTCCAGCGTCCGCGACTAGCCCTAACAAATATCCACTCGGGTCACAATTCCTTTAAACAATTGATTTTAGAATAGGAAAAAAGTCCCCTAACGAATGTACACCACCTGTCACCAGTTTCCATGTGCAATTACACTTACAAGGACTCCGGCGATGCTCGGGATTTGTCCGTTAGGAGGAAAAATTTCGTATCCAAAATGGCTTAAAAATTCCGTGTCATTTTAACCCGCAGTAGACATTGATTAGTCTAGCCACGGGGCGCTTTTGCCCCGCGGTCGCACTCTATGGAACTACTCACTCATGATGTTAATAAACTCAATAATCATATTAACCCTAACTTGAAACATGCTTCGAACGGTTCAAAAATAAGGATTAAAACACAATACCACGATTGCGGAAAAGAACTGGATTCAATCACTGAAAGCAATCACCAAAGTAAAGCTGGATAATCTGTAGCAACTTGAATCTGAAATCGAAACCTAAAAAAAACAGCAGCAAAAATTAAGAAAATAAAACGAAGGTTATGAACTGTGGAACTCAGGAACCCTAATTCGAGTTCTAGAGGGGTATTTATACTCCTCCCCCTCGATTACAATTAAAATCCTAAAAGAATTCGAAATTCGGCCGCACGAAGACCAAACGACGCAGTTCCTTCGCCCACTAAGGGCCTCGGTAGCGCTACACCAATTTGGGTGTAGCGCTTCCGAAGCCCTTATCTCGTGCTTTGACTGTCGAACCACCATTTGACCGTTGACCTCTTATCCTATCGGTAGCGCTAGACCACTCGTAAACCTTCTGTTCAGTTTGACTCCCCTCCTGTGCCAATCTTGAGCGCTCCTATCAAATCTCTGTAGCGCTCGCGATGGGTTACGATCTTTTCCACGCGAAATCAACTTCAACACTTAGTCTCCACAGCCTTGCTTGCTTCCACGCTCCGTCGCGGTCTTTCCACGAACCTCTCATTAGTGCCGAAATACCTCAATTTCCTGCATATTAAGCACAAACACACAATCCAACCACGTGCACGAATTAAATGGAAAATGAGGATTAACCGCACGCCTAATGCGCTCATTCTTTCCTACTTAGGCGCTTAAATTCACGAATTCTGCGCGTTTATCAGCTGACCCTGAGGGCAACATAGGGGTATTTTGGTAAATTGGGGGTGGAGCTGACCCTGATATTGACACAGGGATATTTGGGTAATTTTAACATGGAGGTAACCCTAGGATAGACTCGAAGGTATTTTGGTAATTTTAGGGAGAAGCTGGTTGTGGATCCGGAACAAAGTCAAGACGGATCCTACGACTCATTGGCATGCTGGTCATTATAGACTCCTGGTTCAAACCCCGGGTAGAGATTCGGACGTATAAGATCGCCCGAAAAAATCGGCTATAGCCTCCGGCAGAAACTGGTTGATTTTGAGCCGGGAATCGGGCAGCATAACAGCGGGACTGGAGGATCTGGAGTCGGAACTCGGACAGAGTAACGACAGGATTAAAGGATTTAAAATCGCATACTGGTCTAAAGCGACCAATGACAGTGCTATCACTAAGCCTTGACTACCAGTAATTCTTCTCGGAAAAAAACCGACAGAGCTTCTGCGTAGTATCTATATCCCGAGATTCCACTTAGGAATCTGGCAGAGCTTCGGCGCAACTCTGACTACTGAGGTTCCTTTCTGAGAAACCCGGCAGAGCTACCGCCTAAGCTAGACTTCCAACCCTGCTCACCAATACGAGATGGCTGAAGAATTCCCAAACTGGTCTAGCGTGACCAAAGAATTCAATGGAGACTCAAGGGGTGGAAGATGTGCCTTGAATAAAAAAGTGCTTCTCATATTTATACAAGGGCTAGGAGCCCATACTTTGGGCGCCTAGGACACGTGTCAGGCAGCCATGGGCTGCCTTGAAATAGGCGCCCATTCTTTGGGTGCCTAGGGGTTTGCACCGCTTTGCGCGGTGCGGCCCCGGCTCGTCCGTGTTCACGTGTAGTTCTTTGATCCAACGATGTCTAGGGAGGTTCCCCTATAGTTTTGAGGTGTTCTGAGCGTCGTGGCGACATCCGTTTTTCCAAATCATGCTCCGAGGATAGAGAAATGCGATCGCCCGGCTTTGAATTGGAGTGCTGTAAGCGATCGGATGACCAAACGAAGTCCGATTGACAACCTGGATCTCCTGGCCTTGTTCGTCAGTTTTTACCAGGTAAGGGTACAGAGGGAGTGGTGGTTCAACGGTCAATCATTGTCCGATCTTGATGTGGCTTGAACTAGTCACTTTGTAATGCTAAGATGGGTAAAACCAACGGTCTAATGCTCGATTGGACGTCCTGATGATATAGTTGGCCGTAGGCTCATAAACAAACTTCCGGGAGCTGATTTCTATCAGATGTATGAGAGGGAGGGCTATTGCCTCCTGAAATGGCATGCTTGTCATCCAAGCGATGCACATGCAGATGTTAGATAAACACTGATATTTGAAATTGAATTACGTGGCATCGGTAGTCTTACCGTGCTAGTTCACCTTTACCGGGAATCGCGTGTTCTACACGATAAATGTTTTTTCTGATTTCTGATGGCCGGGCATCTCTCCTTTGGGGACATTGACGTCATCAGCTTGATTTGAAGAAATAGGGGCGGGGCAAAATCCGGTGTCAACAAAAAGATAGAAGGAAACATACGTTGACTAAACCAGCCGCTCTTAGAAAGCAACCAAACTAAACTAGAACACCTCAGCAAAGACAGCCTTGATGCTAAACTTCTAACCACCTATCTATCGATGTAGAAGAGAAAATAACTAACCCAAACCGCACTCCAATTTTAGACCAAGGGCGAAATCTCAGTCCACAGGAGTTTACACTTTGCAAAATCAAAGGATTCGCAGGTGTTTTTAGTACCGATGCCGATGTTGGTGTGTTTTGAAATCTGTGACAGAAAGGTATTTATAATAGAATTTGGGGAGCAAAAGAGTTTGTTACTCGATGTGGGGTTGTCGAAGAGAAAATAACTAACCCAAACCGCACTCCAATTTTGGACCAAAAGCGAAATCTCGGTCCACAGGAGTTTACACTTTGCAAAATCAAAGGATTTACAGGTGTTTTTAGTAGCGATGCCGATGTTGGTGTGTTTTGAAAACTGTGACAGTGGAAGGTATTTATAATAGAATTTGGGGAGCAAAAGAGTCCGTTACTCGTTGTGGGACAAGTTCAAAAACGTGAAAAAATGACGTAGCACGAGAACCTAGAAGGTTCTAAATAAATTAAAAAAACATTTTTTTTGAAGGCCGGACCGGCCTTAGGTCAGAGCCGGACCGGCTCTGGTCCTGGCTTGAGCTCGGGCTAGATAGGGTTGGGTTCGGGTGCGTTCGGGTTTATTTAGACGCGTTCCGGGCTGTTTTTTGGTTCAAAAATTATGACGAATCGGGCTGAAAACAAGACTTTGTGGATTAAAAATAAAATACTTTGAGAAATAAAATTACTCAACACACTTTGAAAATCACTCGGCACAGAACTCAATAAAAAGTTTTTTGGGAATTCAACAAAACACATTTTTAAGATTTTAGCGAAAGGAAAACGATGATAGGCAACCGTAAGACACTATGCATCAAGTCCATCTTCTGGTGGTGGATAAAATCGATACCAACATGTTCATTATCGGGCGATGGCACAACCAAAGGGCCTAACATTATAGATAACCAAGGTGGGATGTCTACACCTTGTGGTTTCATTTTATGTGAATGTTATATCTTTCCCTTGGAGAATAGCATGGTGCCTAATAGCAACAACAATCTAGGCCCTATTCCTAAATATCATACCCTCACAAAACACATGACAGGCTTTTGTTTCCCTTTGATTGCCTTAAAAACTTATGGTCTTTTCTTTGGCAAGTCATCCTCACCATCTTCTTCATCTAAACTAGAGAACCCATCATCAGAATCAAGATACTCCTCATCATCAGACCGAGGATATTCCTCACCATCTCCCTTAGTAACATTGATTTGTGCTGAAACCCTTGCTCTCCTTGGTTTATTCCTACTTCCAGCCCATTCTGTGTTCACATCAACATTTTCCTCATAGATTTTATCATCTTCATCACTTAAATCATAATTAGAGTCATGAAACTAGTCATAGTTTGCATCAGAATCAAAGTCATCCCCAACTAAGTTGCCACCTAGCCTTTCTAACATGTCTATATTCACAATGCATGGTAACCCCACGATCTGGAAAGGTCCCACAGTCCCATTCCCAATTACCAACATTCACATCTTGCAAATCATCAAAGAGTGGAATTAGGGACGATAATGAAAATTTGAAGTACCTTGTCTTTAATACGATTTAACATATCACTAAGTTCACCATAGGTCTGGACATTTTGAATACTGAACCAGGGTCCTTGTAGTAGTATTCTACTGCATTATTAAATCCTAATTTTTTCCTATTTCATCCAATTCAATTAATGAGAGCTTAGTCCTATCCTCATAGTCACTGTACTTTACTTGTCCACCCACATACGACTTCCTACCAGATTCAACCAGAAAAATACCCCCATAGTGGATCTTAATTGAGAACAAGTCAGGATTCACATCTATAGTACAACAACAGACAAAGCAAACAAGAGCAAGTTAGTAAAATCTGGTAATAGCCCAACAAATTACTGTAATAAGCGAGTATGAACGTAAAAAGGACAACATTTTGTTTCATAGTCAAACAAAATCCATTTTCAGTTTGAATGGTTACTATAATAGTTCATCAGATTTCATAAGAGCATTTTAAGGTGTTGTGTCGCATTTTTTAAGATTCAAATGATGGACCACATCACACCCACTACGGGGACGACATTTACTTTACATAAAAAGGACCACTTTTCATTGAAATAAAAAAAGAAAAAATCTGGAAATAGCTCGTGTAAACAATACCCATACATGCATGACAAAAAATACCCACATGTAAACGGAAATAAACCCTAAAAATTCAAAATAAACAGAGATTCTTTACTTACAATTAGGGATTCGATCATCCCTTTGCCTTAGCTCAGCCATCCTGTCGATTGAAACCCTTTTTGTTTTTAGTCGGCCTCTATTGAAACCCTTTAAATCTTGAAAATCTTCTTCTGGTTGAGAGAGAGAGAGAGAGTCGTGGGACTGATCGCAAAGAGAAAGAGAGTTATTTTGTTCTGGGAGCTTTTGAGATATGGGGAGACTGTTTTACCCCTCTCATTTGGGGATTGATCACACGTTCACAACACGTTATGGATTTTCCGTCCATTTTTTTAACAGACGTTACCAATTGTACCACATGGGATGAAATTGGAAAGTTTAAGGACGACATGGGAGCAATTTTTAGTTTAGGGACAACATAGAAAAAATATGCATAATTTATGGGATATCAAACTCTAAACCAAAGACGGATGAAAACATTAGCATTCTAGTGGACCGAGGGATTAATGTAGAGGAAGTGGAAATGGAGGATTCATGCAGAGATAATAGAGAAAGGAATGAATTTTTGGGTCTCAGGCTCATGGATTCATGGGTTGCGGAGTCTAGCCCATTAAAAAACAACAGCCAATGTAATGGACTGGCCCACTTTCACATTGAGCCAGTAATTGAAGCTTGAGGGATTTACGGGCCGGTCATATAAGCGGGCCATTATTCCATCCAGGTCCAACCCGAAAATGAGTTTGCACCACCCAGGTAAAAACATATTGAAATCCCGAAAATACCCTTCAGATATGATACGCGCATCGTCTGAACACTTCTCGCTCCAGGCAACATTTCTCGCTCCTGGCGCCATCTCGCTTACTCTGTCTGCATCATCGTCAACAAATCTCCACGAATCGATGAGGAAACGTAAGAAATTGAAATCATAACCTTTTCCATTGAGTTATCGTTCTGTTCACCTCTACTTTCATGGTTCCACGAGTTATTTTATGAGTAATCTTCGTATAAACCCTAACAACAATAGTCCTTACAAATTCTTTCGAATTTCTTTTATTTATTTTATGAGTTTAAGATTTATGGCTCTGCGAATTTCTTTATCTTTACACTACACTCATTCTGTCAATTGTCTTTGTCTAAATCGTAACAACATTCAAAAGAACACGAAAAAAATTGGTTTTTTTCGGCTCTGCCAATTACTAAATACTAGTAGATTCTTGCTAGCAATAGTTCAAAACACTGATTCTCCGAATTTGTTTTATCTTTAGAAATTCAGACTAGTTATTTGAGCAATTCTAAATTGTGAATGAAAAAACAGTTTAGTTTTAACAGACAAGCTAGTAAGTAGTTCTGTACATTGTGATGTTCAGAAATTTACAGTGCTTTTTTTATGCAGAAATAGCAAGAAAGCGGAGAGCACAGCACATGTCGACTGCAACACCACCATCACCACCACAACAACCATCCTCATCAGAAGAACCAGAACTGTCATCATCTTCAGGTCCACTTGATTTTCTGTCATCAGAAGATGAACAAGAGGTATCACCACCATCTGATCACATACCGCAACTAGAATATGAACACATACCATCTTCAACTGAAGAAGAAAATGAACACATACCAGAACCACCACGACGAAGACGAAGACGTAACAGCATATATGACACACAATCACCATTTAGATCAAATCTGTGTGCTTCTATCAAATACATACGTGCTGAAAGCAACCTCAGAGAACCACATCTGCATTTGCTTAGAGAGACGCCTTTTTGGATCATGATTAATTTGCTACTAGAAAACCGATTGATTATCGACAATTGCAAAAAGGTTGATGCTACCTTGCAGAAGATACACCGCGCACACATACGAGACAACTTGTTTCGTATTGGTACATAGGAGATAGAGCTTCGACCGAATGATGTTAAATTGATATTTGGGATTACTTGTGGGACGAATTTAGTTAGAGATAGGTACGCTCATAAAGTAGATGTAGCCATTGCTACAAGGCTGCGGCTGACCAGAAATTTGACCCCATTGGATATAAAGAGTAAGATCGATGACTTGCTCGATAGTAATAATCCAACGGATGTGAAGGATGTATGTCTCCTCATCTGCATGTTCATTTGCCAGACTCTGTTTTTTACAAGCACTGGAAACAAATTGTCATGGACACATACAAGGTGTCTTGAACAATGGAATAGAATCAAGACAAATGACTGGTGTGAGCTCATTGTATATCTCTTGGTAAAATCTCTCAATACACACAGCCGCACTAATCCAACAAAAGTCACCGGCTGTGGGATTCTCTTATTTGTAAGTCTAGCACTGTTTTCCATTATGAAGGCCATTCTAACATTATATACGAACTAATATATCTCTTTTTTGTTGCAGTACTGGTTTTGTGAACATACAACATTGCTGGAGCCAAATGAGGGAATACAAATTCCAAGAATGATGAAATGGAACATCAATCAACTATGTCTCAATCATATTGATAGCTTGGAACATATTCCTGATGAGCAAGTACGACGAAAATATATACATATATTCAGTTCCTTTTATAAAATACCAAAGTACTTGAAAGCATGTGTAGTATTCCTTACAATTTCACAGTAGAAAAACATTTGAATGTACACTGCAAATTAGTACTGTTATTTTACCTCTTATGTAGAAATTCGCATAACTGATCTAGAAAAATTCGCAGCACTTGCATATGGAGCGAGATGATCTTGGTGCCATATTATCTCTGTTTACTAGTATGCATAAATTTCCTCTAACCTAAAGTTTGTGCCATGTTATTTGTGTTTACTAGGTGAAGGGAGCTGAACTTGTTGAAACAACTGATGAACAATTGATTTACCAAAAGCGTATGGAAGAGATGAATATCATTGAAGGAAAAGAAGATGACGAAGAAGGACTCATACAAGCAGTAGGACAAAATGATGAGCCAGAACAACATGAGGAGGAACAAGCAGCTGCCAACAATGAAGGACATGAACCACTTGAAGATGTAGTGGAAACAATTGATGAACGACATGAACAAGATGAGCTGCAACTGTACAATAATGAAGAAGAAAGAATGACTAAAGAAAAAGAAGAAGAAGAAGAAGATGAACAAGTACATGAAGATGCAGCGGAAAGAACTGACGGTTGTGAAGTTGCAGAGGAATTGCACAGTGCAGTACCAGATGTAGTTCAAGAAGATATATGGCAATCTCAGTTTGCATCTTCAAACAATGTGCCACAAAAGAGTCCGTCGGGTTCAACTCTGGTACCAGAAACACAGTTTTCAAATGCTGGCATCCTTGAGCGTGACGAACAGCCTAATGCTGAAGCAGCTGCAACTAGTACCCATCAACGGGAGGCTGACATTATCTTTGATGACCCTGGAAACTCTTTGGACAAAATCATAAGTGAAAGTAATAGAATCAAAGAACAGAATTTGCTGAATGAAGAAAAAATAGAGCAGCTTGCCAAATTGAACCATGAGTTGAAACAACAAGTTATTGAGATTGAGTACGAAAAGGGAAATCTACTGAACAAGAAAGAGGCAGAAATTATGGACCTGAAGAAAAAGATGCATGAATTAGAAAAGGAAAAGGACACATTGGCAGCACTATTGAAGGTCTACAAAACAGAGGAAGAGTTGAGGACGAAAAAGCAAAAAGAAGATACAGTGACAGAGTCACAAATGCATCGGGTTACTGCACAAGCAAGGATTGACTTTGATAATCGGAAAAGGAAAGAAATCAGTCAGGGGACTGCACTTGATACGCAAGCTGAAAGACAATTGCATGAAGTCACACAGAATGCCGTTGGAAAAAAGATAAAGGTTGAAAATGATGAGACCCTTCTACGGTTGAGCTCTGGAATCTATCGAATGCTGAACCAAGAAACAAAGAATAAATTGGAAAAGTATTTCGGAACACCTGATCCCAGGTAAAAATAGAAAACCGTTATTAGTAATTATCAAACAAGCTTGCTCACTAATTCATTGCTAAATTAATTTGTTTTTCTTTTGTAATAGTACCTCGGTTCGTGCTGGTACTTCTCAAGCAACCATCGCTTTTGAACAAGTAAGGAGAACTTTGGAAGAAGGAGTCGGAGAACAGGTAACAGATCTAAAGTGTATGCAACTTCTTCTTTTTTGTCTTCCATGTATCAAATCTTAAATTGATCTAACAATATTTTCAATTCTCAGATTGTAGATTGGTATGCTGCCACTCTATCTCACAATATTTTGGGAACATTGGGGAAACCATCATGTTTTATTTACTGGACTGACTGGGTGGTAAGTGCTTCATTACCATCATGTTTTCTTTGCTTTCCAACTCCTTTGCTAGATTAGTAACTAACTGCATATACTTCTTTGTGTCTTGCAAAATATAAATAGAATGACGTATTGAATGGTAATGAAGAAACGAAGAAGCAAATCTTTGACAGCAGTTTGAAGAAGGTTTTGCTCCAGATCAAATATGCTCTTTTTCCCATTTACATCAATGAGAAATGGAGTTTGCTTCAGGTCAATTCCTTTAATGGAACATGGTCTTTCCATGACCCATCAAGGCCAATGGAAGATCGACACCGATTCAAACGAGCAACTCAACGGTATAGAAAAAAAAAACATTGTTTCTGTTATTAATAACACTTCATCATTGTGACTAATGTTTTTTTTTATAATTGCTTTGTTTCCTGTGAATAATAGCAAAAAGCTATAAATTCTTATGTCCAAAAGCATGTCCAAGAGCTGTTGAACAGAGGTGAGCAAAGTTTTCGATCGAGCATAAAGTTGGTAGTCTCCTCTCCGCGACAACCCACAAGGTTGTAAAATCTTGTTCAACATGTAGAATTCATTGTTTTTTTTTTAATAGATTAGTTTCAATAGAACAAAACCTAAATGTATTTGACTCACTATATGCAGCTCGGACTCTGGCATTGTTGTCTGCTACCTAATGAAGCAGTTGGCGAAGAAATCATACATAAAAGACTCACTTTCAAGAAAAATCTGCAACGAGATGAGGGCGGAGATAATCAACAACTTTGTCAAACAATGGCAAAGTTATAGTCAATGACTTGGTCTATTAACAAAATTTGTTGGGACAATATTTTACAGATATGTTTTGATGCTATACTTGACACAATTGAACTATTCTATTGTATCGCGAGGTGTGTATGATATTTTTGATGAATGTGAATGGTGCCAAACAGTAGGCCTATGCCATGTCAATGGATTGTAGCTAAATCAGTGCTTATGTTGATAAGAAGGTCCATGGAATTTTGATTTTCACAATGTATACATTACAATTTCTTTTGTCCAGAAATTTGCAGATGGTGTGTTGAGTTGAGAAACTGATCATATAGAGCATCTATGAAGAACATAGGCCCCAAAAAAAATGTGTAATTGAAACAGTTCAAACACACAACAGGCGACATGTTCCAATCTAACGACATTCACAGTGCGTACATTACAATAAATTCGCAGGATGTGTGCTGAGTTGGGAAACTGATCATATAGAGCATCTATGAAGAACATAGCCCCCCCAAAAAATGTGTAATTGAAACAGTTCAAACACACACCAGGCCACATGTTCCAATCTAATGAAATTCACAGTGCATACATGACAATTTCTTTTGTCCAGAAATTCGCAGGCGGTGTATCAAGCTGCGAAATTGATCATATAGACACTTTATGAAGAACATAGGCCCCAAAAAAATGTGTAATTCCAACAGTTCATACACACAACAGGCCACATGTTCCAATCTAACGAAATTCACAGTGCGTACATTACAATTTCTTTTGTCTAGAAATTCGCATGGGGTGTGTTGAGCTAGGATACTCGTCATGTAGAGCCTCCATGAAGAAGAGAACCCCCAAAAAATAATCATGAGCTAGGATACTCATCATCGCGAGTGTGGACGATATTTTTGATGAATGTTAATGGTGCAAAATAGTAGGCCTATGCCATGTCATTGGATTGTAGTTAAATCAGTGCTTATGTTGATAAGAAGGTCCATGGTATTTTGATTTTCATATTTGGATGAGCTGTGAAACAATAAGTATTGCTTTTGTTTAAAAATTAGTAGTTCCCATGTGTAGTTCGCAGCTGTGAACCCAAATTCATAGTGTATACATTACAATAAATTCGCAGGATGTGTGTTGAGTTGGGAAACCGATCATATAGACACTTTATGAAGAACATAAGCCCCAAAAAAATGTGTAATTCCAACAGTTCATATATAGAACGGGCCACATGTTCCAATCTAACCAAATTAACAGTGTGTATTACATTACAATTTCTTTTGACCAGAAATTTGCATGGGGTGTGTTGAGCTAGGATACTCATCATGTAGAGCCTCTATGAAGAAAAGAAACCCCAAAAAATAATCATGAACTAGGATACTCATCATCGCGACTGTGTACGATATTTTTGATGAATGTTAATGGTGCCAAACAGTAGGCCTATGCCATGTCATTGGATTGTAATTAAATTAGTGCTTATGTTGATAAAGAGCTCCATGGTATTTTGATTTTCATATTTGGATGAGCTGTGAAACAATAAGTATTGCTTTTGTTTAAAAATTAATAGTTCCCATGTGTAGTTCGCAGCTGTGAACCCAAATTCACAGTGTATACATTACAATAAATTCGAAGGATATGTGTTGAGTTGGGAAACTGATCGTATAGAGCATCTATCAAGAACAAAGCCCCCCTAAAAAATATGTAATTGAAACAGTTCAAACACACACCAGGCCACATGTTCCAATCCATCGAAATTCACAGTGCATACATGACAATTTCTTGTCCAGAAATTCGCAGGCGGTGTGTCAAGCTGCGAAATTGATCATATATCATATAGACACTTTATGAAGAACATAAGCCCCAAAAAAATGTGTAATTCCAACAGTTCATACATACAACAGGCCACATGTTCCAATCTAACCAAATTCACAGTGCGTATTACATTACAATTTCTTTTGTCCAAAAATTCGCATGGGGTGTGTTGAGCTAGGATACTCATCATGTAGAGCCTCTATGAAGAAAAGAACCCCCAAAAAATAATCATGAGCTAGGATACTCATCATCGCGAGTGTGTACGATATTTTTGATGAATGTTAATGGTGCCAAACAGTAGGCCTATGCCATGTCATTGGATTGTAGTTAAATTAGTGCTTATGTTGATAAGAAACTCCATGGTATTTTGATTTTCATATTTGGATGAGCTGTGAAACAATAAGTATTGCTTTTGTTTAAAAATTAATAGTTCCCATGTGTAGTTCGCAGCTGTGAACCCAAATTCACAGTGTATACATTAC
>JAXBDA010005434.1:0-24462 GCA_036023075.1 Gaultheria prostrata
TGCTTCAAACCTGCTTGTATCAACTTGGGGCATGTGCGTTAATAGTTATACTTAGTAGGGGCATTATTGGAAGTAAAAGTGTGGGAAACACTTTTAGGTCTTCCGCTTTTTTAAAGTAGTAGTAGATAGAAAGTGCCATATATACCTAAATTTGAGTCAAGTTATAGGATAAGCTCGATTATAAACTACTATATTATGATACAACTCATACAAGAGAAGGTGAGATTGACATTGTATTTCAGGATTGGCAGCTGTAGAAAGTAAAGAACTGAAGAAACTCTTTCATTGGTATGGTACTGATCTGGCCTGTAATTTACTGATGAATGTGCAGAAACTCAGCTGCTTGAAAGAAACTGGATCTTCTTCCTAAAAAGATGGCTAGTATACAAATTACAGTGGTGCTTCAAAGAGTGAACTATACATCTGGGTATTGTCACACAGTCGCTTTTTTGATCAATTTAGGAGAACCGGCATGGTAACTTTTATGTATTTGTTTCCCTGGTATTTATGTTGGAGTTGTTCTCTAGGTTTGTTTCTCTGTTCTTTAACTCATGTCTTTGTTGGATCTCTGTTCAAAAACTTGAGAGCTGACTTTACTTCGATCTCCTATTAGTTCTTGAGGGCTGACTTTACTTCGATCTCCTATTAGTTGAGCTAAGTGTGGATTGTTGTATTGATGTTAGGTCTGTTAATGTAATCTCCTTTCAACATTTTTTCTTCCTTTTCTTTCTCTGTACATAAGTAAATGTTATTGTGTGTGCGCGCGCGCGTGTGTATGTAGAAGTATATCTATAGTACGTGGCTATGGCGGATAATTATATCACTTATTAAAACCTACTTAATCCATATACTAAAATTTGATAGTTTTGTAACCAAATATCCAGTTTTTTTTACTTAATTTTAGAGTAACGCTACATACACACCCTCCCTCATACCCATTTTGAATTGCTGACACGTGTCCTCCCTGCTCTCACCCACTTTGGATCGCTGATAAGTGTCCTCCCACTAAATGTGATAACCCATTTTTTTTTTAAATTCATATTTTTAAAAAAAATTCTGTCACCACTGTTAGATTCGAAATAATTTTTCTAGTCTACGGTGAATTCTAGGAATTTTTCCGAAAACAAAACCAGACAGTGCAACTGATCGGGGACTGACTACATACAGTGGGCAAGATATTTTTCCCAAGCCAGCAGTCGACAAGCGTTTTATTTCCCAACCAATCTTGATAGCTCTTTTAATGCTTTGAATAAAAAAAAAAATACATATGTAAACAATACAGGAGACATTTGGTCAGTGCATTATGTGGCACGTGTTTTTCTTTTTATTGAGACGGAACTCCCTCCTAGAAATTCCGGTGTCGGCAAGATTTCTTTTATCCAAAATGAATTACATCGCTTTGTTTGGTTTGTGTTTTGGAGAAGTGTTTTTGAAAAATTTGGAAAAAGGTAGAGAGAGAAATGAGAGTAATAATTGAGAAAAGAGAAAAAAGGAGGAGAGAGATAGAGTGAGAAATGAGAGTAATGATAAAAAAGTTAGAGAGAAAAAAAGTGGGTCCCACCACTTTTTTGAGTTTGTTTCCAAAACATGTTCCAAACAAGGGTGCTTTTTTTTTTTTGAAAAGTCATCATGTCATTTCATAAGAAACATCATCCGGCAACGATTACATCAATAGATAGGAATGCAACCAAAACTACTGACAATTGAAATGAGCACGGCATTGTAAGCTTTAAAGGCCACCGGCTCGTAGACACACCGGTCTAAGCAGACCCGACACCTTCGGGATAGGATTATGAATCCTATCAAAGGTTAGCAGTAGAGAATCCCGACGGATCCCCAACACACACCATTACACAATAGAGCGCAGATGCAATCAAAGGAAACGAACAAACAAAGCAACAAAAACAAAAGAAAAACAGCTAAAATGGAACTCAGAAAAGCTGGTCCAACCGAATCAACCCCTGAGTCGCCTCAACGAGTTGGACTAGGATGAACCAAGTTGCAGACCAGCCGCATCTCCGGGATGAGAACCAAGCTCCAAGGCCGGCCGCCAGCGGATCTGGAGCTTTATTGCATCGGAGGGGGCAAAACCACCCGAGTTCAACCATTCGTCGAATCTACCGCAAAGACCCCGTGACAGATGACGGAGAATGGTACAGAGATGGAGGTGGAGAAGGAGAATGGTGGGGTTGCTGGTGGCGGCAGGTGGATGGAGATAGAGAAAGGTGGGGTTGGTGGCGGTTGGAGGAGGTGGAGAATGGTGGGGTAGGCAGGTCGGTGATGGAGAATGGTGGGATTGGAGCGGCTGGAACATATGGAGATTGGTGGGGTAGGACGGCGGGGGTTGAAAACCGGAGGCCGGTAGACAAGAACCAGGCGGGGGTGGGGCGCGAGGGCGGCGACCTCACCCCCAAATAGCGGTCAAGAAGGAGAGGGGAGGAGAGGTGGGGGTGATGGGGGAAAGATCTGTAGTGGAAAGGTGGGGAAATGGGGCGGCTGCTATGGAGAAGAAAGAAACCCTAGAAGAAACAAAGAGGAGACCCGGCTCCTAGAGAGAGGAGACCCGGCTCCTAGAGATGAATTACAATGCTTAAATGTAATGTATAAATATTTTTGGTTCAGCCAAAGAATTAGTTGGGCAGAGGTATTATTTGGGGACGTGGAACTTTGTCCTTAAATTGGCCTGTTGGATATCTTCTCTTCTTCCTCCTTCTAGCTTCATCTATATATAAATACTCTAGCTTCCTCTCAGTATCTTGCACACACACCAAGCATTCAAGAATTTCTCTCTTTTCTCTTACCCGAGTAACCCATTTCTCTGACTATCTTTTTCCTCCGACAAGCCACCCTATTCCGGCGACCCCTTCCAATAACTTGGCTCTCCCACGGTGTGAGCATTAGTGAGTAATTGAATGCGTGGTAATTTGTGATGTGCTTCAAAGTGGAGATGAGTTACGAATATACTCTGGTTACATTATTCTTTCAAATGGTTTTGTGATTGTTTTGTAGAATATTATGTTGATTAACAAAATTAAAATTACTGAGTTTAAGCTTTGGAAAAAGGGTTTTAAAAATAATCATGGGATTAATCTTGTAAAAAGAAAACGATGGAAAAAGTGGTACTATCATAACATCTGGGTGTTGAGATTGACGATTTGACGCCTATCGAGAGGATACGGCCGGGTATTCTATTGCTTGGATTTGATATCATTTCCCACCTTTGCTGGGGTCGCTCCCCATGCTACCACCAGCGGTCCACCCATGATGGTATTTAATATATGTGGATTTTGATTTTACAGTTTGCAGTTGCAAGTAGCAAAGATTTACATTTGATGGTTATCAATTTTGTCATTATTCCATGTTTTATCTGATTGATCCCATGTTATTATGTAACCTTTGTATATCGTAACACTCACTGGAATGGTTTTGTTTTTGTGACACCATTTCAGGACACATGGGATAAAGGAAGGCTCTATGGATATCGTGTGGTTAATGATTAATGATTGATGTTGCTACTATTTCATGTATTCGATTCATTTTGTAATACAATTGCGGTGCTCCTAAATTATAATTCTATTAGTGGTGCCAGTAATTATGGGCCACAGGATTGTAACTTAATGTATTCTTGTTTCACTTAGGTCAGTTCTGAATGTATTTTATCTAATACTTCCGCTTTTTCAATAAACTCTATTATTTTAGAAAAGTCCTACAAAGGTGATTTTTAAAGAGGCCTGGGGTGGTCATGTATCATTGGCCGGTCATGATTACTAACCCTCCAGGTTGGGTCTTGACACTTTATAAGTCAGGAGAGAGAGAGAGGGCACATGTCAGAAATTTAAAATGGGTGTAAGCGAAGGTATGTATGGGAGGGTGTGTATGTAGTATTAATGTTAATTTTAATCTAATACAACTTAACAAGTATAATGAAATACACGATTTTGATTAGATTTAGATTTCCTCCCAAGCGACATCGTACCGTACGGATTTGGATTTGCATCACCAGATGGTAATAACTAATAAGAAATAGAATGATGGGTGTTACAACAAGGCAATAAGGGTGATCGTTAACGTTAATACCTTGTTTATATAATTTCTTTTGTAATTGGATCAACGGCTATATCTTTGTTTAGGCTTAGCTATTTTGTTTTGTTATTGGGCTCGATCAATTAGTTGGAATTTTAGAAAACATTATCACAAAATTTTGAATTTAGGATGTGTTTTTCTTTTTCCTTTCTTGTGAGATGATGTATAACGTAAGAAAAAAGGGGGAGGTGAAGGCAGTTCAAGGAAAAAAAAAAAAAAAAAAGGAGGTGGAGAAGGTTCGATAACAATTCCACGTGGAATTTTTTATTCTTTTGATTTTTTAAAAATTTAAAAAGAATGACTCGAAAAATTCCTTGAGTTCAAAATATACCTTCCCTCGGTCAACAAACATTTAAATTACTAGTAGTATTTATTTCTATACTAGTAAGCGCACACGACTGAACAAAAACAATTTTTTTTATTTATTCCCTAAGTTTGTGCACCGTGTTGTGCGTTCCTTAGCCGTCCGATCATGTTTTATACGGCCTGGAAGTATCCGGCAATTTTAATTTAATTTTGATTAACTTTTATCGGTAAAAAATCAAAACACATCCGAACCGTCCAAAACACAATCGAGTGGTAGTGGGAATCGACTGTTATTACATATACCAAATGAAATTTGAGTTATAAGGATTTATCCCAATCTCGAGAACAAATCTAGCTGCTTCAAATTTGAGTTGGACCGAATTTCGACCGATTCCCCATAGGGCGATACAGTCTTATCTTACGTGAATCAAGATCTTTCCTCGTGGGATTTCATACACCAAATGAAATAAAATCCTATCATTTCTCTATTTGACCATTCGAAGCATTTATTTTCAAAGAATTTATTTTGTAAGTCTTACAAAATCAGAAGTAAATCCAACATCGACAATCGGCATCTGGAACCGGGCTGAGTATCAATTTCTCACATGGATCTTGACTCTGCATTGGTCGTTTGAGAATTGGGATTGCCATTGAGGTAATAAGTAAATGGGTAAATACTTAGAATTTAAAATGATAAGTACATATTTGAAGATGGACCTTGCTATGCGTACAGATTGGCATGTATAGATTCGTATAGATCGTCTGTTTTAGGCCCACTTCAGGTATCACACGGATGATTAGAACTGTTCATGTTTTTCAAAAATAATATTTACTAGTGTCTCGTAAAAAATCAAGTCAATTGGATATCAGTAAACACTCCATCGGTCCATCTAAATTTTGATACATGAACGGCTCCAATCATCCATGTGGGACTCGGAGTGAGCCCAAAACATACGATCTGTACGAAATCAGTGTGTGCCAATCTATACGCATTTTGTATTACAATGTTTTTCAAAGATATGTAAAAAAGTAGTTTGCACATTTATGGAATGGCAACCCTCATAATTATTCTACTCCCTCCATCCCCAGATAAAAGTAGAGCATTTCATTTTGGACTATCTATTAATAAGTGTGTTTTGAAAAGTTAATGAATAAGGATTTGTACAATTATTATTTTGCTCTTTTTAAAAATTAATGGGTAAATAGTTAATGGGTAAAAGTGAAGGATAAATTTGAAAAGTAAAGGTAAAAGTTGATGTGAGAGATATAAAGTGTGGGTAAAAATTGATGTGAAATATGTAATGATGATATTTTTTTTTAATAAATAGAATTTACGAAGCAACACAATTAACAAGGGACGGAGGGAGTATTTGCGTACATTTCTCAATACAAAACATGTACTCCCTCCGTCCCTTTTATAGTGTATACATTTTCATTTTGAGATGTCCCTTAATAAGTGTGTGTTTTGAAAAATTAGTGGGCACATTTCCTATTTTGCCCTTAAAAATAGATTCATTTTAAAAAAATTAATGGGTATTATTATATTGATAAATGTAAGTAGTGGAAAGTAAACGAAATTATGCAAAGGCACAACAAGTCCTAGAGGGGGGGTGAATAGGACTACCAAATAAAATTCAAACGAACTACTAGTAATTCGATCACCCAAATTCCGTAGAAAATAACACAATTCTATACGCTCAAAATAACGGAATTAAACCAAAGAGACAAAACACGGGATATACGTGGAAACTACTTAGGGTCAAACACCCTAAGCATAAAACCACGGCCTTACTCTACTTGCATTCCATAATTCAAAAGGTTTACAAGAGATTAAAGATAAGAAGTTACCCACAAGCACCTTGCTACTCCTAACTCCAACCCTTGATGTAGCACCCCGTGCTCCTTCTTGAATTCATGGACACCACGAGATTCCCATCTCGATCTCCGTATCACCACGGCATCGGATCATCCGGCCATGTAGAAGTGAAGGCAACCAACCATGATTGATGATAATGAAATGATTTGATGAAGGTTTTTGATAAACAAAATCAACCTAGAGTTAACCCATTGAAAGGATTACACTAGATTGAACAATAAGATGATTAAAGCAAGCTTAGATCATCCTAAATGCATCAAGCACACAAAATACAAGAGGGGAGCACTTTCTCTCTCTAAAAGGGCTGATGTTCAAAGTGGGTGCCCTAAAAGAGTGAAAAATATGTATTTATGCACTCTAGAATCGTCACGCGCTATGGGCGCCCGCACAAGGGCGCTGCGCGCTAAACATGCGCTATGGGCGCCTGCACAAGAGCGCTGCACGCTAAACACGCGCTACGGGCGCGCTCCATAAAAATCTGATTACACATCAAGAACAATGAAGAACAAGAAGACCACGCTCATGAGAGCAAGGCGCGCTTCAGGCACGCAAGCTCTCCCCACCATAAAAAGCCTTAGAAAATATTCCTCTTCAATAATCAAAGGCAAACCAAGAATCTAAACGCCACAAACTACGAGATGCATAAAATGCGAATGCAATGCATATACCTCTTTGAACATTTGAGCAAACTTCATGGCAAAGGACTTCTCGACGATTCTTGATCAAGGGAGCGGAGTATCTAGATATAATAAAACCAAACCACCTCCCAAAACCCAAAAGATAGAATTACAGACTCCAATGGTTTTTACGAGACACCCGGGAATCGCCAATAAACCTAACAGTAAATGTAAAAGTTGATTTGAGAGAAAAATAGTTGGAATTCTCTGGTAACACACTTAAAAGGGATGGAGGAAGTAGTTGGGAAGAGCTTATCAATTACCTATTAGTCTATTTGGTCTAATTTTTACCTTCAAGTATAGCTAGGAGAATTTTTTAGCAATTAACCACATGTTTATTCTCTTTGACAAAATTATGTGTTTATTGATTTCTAGTTTATTTGGTTCCTAAAAGTAAAGCATTTGGAGACCATATTATTGGTAGTTAACATAAGTTTGTAGCAACAAAATGTTTATTAATGACAAAATTTGGATGGCCTTGAGGGACTAAATTTTTTGTCAATGAGCTATTGGGGACTCGTGTTTGATTTGGTAATTCTTCCCCTTTAGCAACAAAACTATAATATGGTCCCCTAAACTAATTTTTTGACTTTTCTGAACCATGTTTTAAGCATAAATCTCATGACAATGGAACATTGTTGTCTTTGGCAACCAAAATGTTAGCTTTCTCATCTCACCGGATCCGGGGATCCTGTAGTGCACCTCTATACTACAGGGTTATAGGGCGGCCCAAAATTTCATCATTTTGGGCATGCAGAGGGGACACCACTTAAGCCCCCCGAAAACTATATCGATTTAATTTCTAAGGCCAATAGAAAATTTTAAAGAGACAGCTAGGTCTCCAGAAAAAAAAAATGGAGATAGACAATAGGTTTTGTAACTTTATCCCTACACTTGAATGAAAAACTTGACACATAGCCTAGAATAGAACACTAGGAACATAAAATTCATAAAGTTTTATTCATATATTGCAGGCTTGCTAATAATAACAACATTTGTGATAAATAACCTTGATCAGACGTTTGTATATGCGTAAAAAATTGTTTAAATTAGACAGTCTTTGCGATGATTTTAACCTTAAAACCATTCATTTTATACAACTTGTTTAAAATTTATCAATGTTTTATTAAGTTGATTTTGTGGTTCAATCATAAATGCGTATGAAGTGAACATTTTTTATAAACGCAAAATTTTGTTACATTTTTTTAAATGCAAAATTTTGTTTTATCAAGTTGATTTTATTGTTCAATCACCAAAACGACGTAGTTTTGATGCCCTCCAACCCCGTAGTGCGGAAGCGCACTACGGGATCCCAACTCCATTTTGCGACCGAAATGTTTGGTCTCTAAAACCGTTATATGGTGTAGTGGACTATGATGAGCAAGTGAACAGCTTTAAAGTGTTTGGTTGCCCTATTTTTTGACATTTTGAATTGTCATTTTTTGAATTATAAGGGTATCTGCGCCAATTGGAAAACATATTCTATCAAAAATGCATTTTTTTTTCATAAGTATCAAAAATGCATTTTGATGTCATTGTTTTGACTTTTCCGATATGTCAAGCCATTATTTAGATGAAATCTAATTTTGCTGCAGATAACTTTAAAAAATTCCTCCGCAATTTGATGCAAAAGTTATAAAACTATGAACAAATATGCTTTATTATTTAGCATAATAACGACACAGCTTTTGAAGACGGAAAATGATATGGGTACACCACATGCACACCAAGGTGATGTGACAGATAAAGAAAAGCTCAATGTGTGTCCCACCTAAAAAATGAGTGGTTATTCATCTGCCGCATCGCCTTGGTGTGCATTTGGTAAAGACAAGGAATATGGATGGAGGAAGTGTACGATCTTCTTCAATTACATAAAGTAACTCTAAAACAATTGCAAAAGATGAGATATGAGTTTCTTAAGTAATATTTAAGTGATTCAGTAAAACTTAGCAAAATTAAATATTTGACTTAAAAAATTTCATAAACTTGATAAAGTAATTGAGGTCGTATAAAATTGTATTTTATAACTTATTTCAACATTTATATCATTTTTCCGTGGAAAAAAAATTGCATATGAAGGTAATTTGAACTTGAAATATAATAAAATTACCTCTCGAAAGATTAACGAAGTACAAATTGTTTTTAGCAAAAAGGTCTTGTATGGTTAAAATTAAGTGGTTATTTCTCAATATGATATATCAAGAAATATAAAAAGTACAATGATTTCATCAAAACACAATTAGATTTATTACAACGAAGTTTAATTAACCAAATAAACCCCGTAACCATTAATTTTTATAATCACATTGAAAAAAGTAAGAAAATACGTAACCATTAATTCAATCTCCTTTTTTATTTTTTTGAGTCAATGATTTTGAATTATTTATTCGTCTCAATAAAAAGAATATAGTAAGTAACAAAATATGGCCAAAATTCCTTTTTGGGGTTACTCCCTCCGTCCCTTTTTAAATGATCCGCTTGGGAAACGTGTATTTTTGTGAACGTTAAAAAAGGCACCTCCGTAAAACGTTTTTTTTGTTTTGCACCAAATTAAAGTACTCAATGAGCACTTTAATTTGATATAAAAAAATTAAAAAAATCAAATAGAGAAATATGTTTTATAGGGGTTTGAAATTGCACGTATTCCCGTATGGATCATTTAAAAAGAAACGGAGGAAGTATTTATTTTGTGACTCTTTCGACCTCTTTGAATGGAATATCAGGTGAACTTTGGCAACAGTTCTTTTTTATTTTATTATTTTTTAGGAAGAACATTGGCACAAGTTTGAAATTTTTTTTTTATTTTTTTATTTCTTTCTTATTTGGGTAAATTTCACTGACCTCCCCTAAAGTTTTTTAAAAATACACTAACCTCCCCTCTGCTTTTTGAAATTTCACTTCCCTCCCTTGCTTGTCAAAGTAATTGTCACTTACCTCCTCTGCCGTTACTTTACGCCTAATAGTGTTATTTTCATTGGTGAAATGACGTTAATGCCCTTAAATTTGAACATGACTTTATTTTTTTCTAGTTTGAGATTATATTGCATAAAAATATTGAAAGGCGTAAAAAAGTAACTTTACTATTTACTTTTTTCTTTAGAACATTCTTTTCTTTAACACAAAATTATTCTTATTATTAATATTTTATTTCCCATAAGATATATTTTCACATTTTCCAAATAAAAACAAGAGTATCAATAGTCACCTAAGCCCACTGCTTGCATTGATGGTTTTATTTTTTTAATTTTTTTAGATTTCTGTATCTTTCTCTAATTCTAAAGCTCTAATTAGACTCCTTTTTCTTCTCCTTTTTTACATATTTTACCTAATCGCGTCTCTTTTTTCTTTTTGTCATTAGAGTTAATAACGGCGTTGAGGGACCTTGGGTACTTCCGGATACAACCGGGGATTATTTGGAGCTTTGGACAAGCCCTTTTAGCCCCGATTTTCTAAAACTCATCAGAAACACAACTCGCGCAAAATCAATCGTATAAAAGCACAAAGTGCACGTGTGTGTGATCAAAACAAGCAAGATAAGCCCGGATATATACAATATTTGGGGCTTATCAAGAGAGGGGGACAATCACATAATTGTATCCAATTCCTTAACGATGAAAATGACACAGAGGGGGTCTCCCTGCTAACAATTAGGGCTGCAAACGAGTCGAGTCGAGCCGAGCTTTGTTGTGCTCAAGCTTGTTTATTAAGTTTTTAACGAACTCGAGCTCAGTGAAAACTTAACGAGCCAAACTCGAGCCGACCTGGCCTAGGCATGACTCGAACTCGAGCTTGTTCACGAGCCTTAACGAGTCAATGGAAAAGTACGTGTGTATACTCATATAGGCTTAAGACAAGAAATAAAGTTTTAGTTGTGCATGTATATATATTTTATATCTATATACTCTACAAGAAAATAGTCTCAATTGCAAAATAATAGTGAAATTTAATAATAATTTGAAAAGATAGTGCATTAATATATCAAATTGGAACAAGAAGTTATTAATTTTATTTCTCTAAAAGATAAACGAGCTTAGCCGAGCCTTGACGTGTTCAGGCTTGTTTGTTAAGGTTTTTAACGAACTCGAGCTCGAGCCAAGCCTCAATAAAAACTTAACGAACGGGGTTCGAACGAGCTCTTTTCGAGCCAAGCTCGCGAACGGCTTGGTTCATTTGCAGCCCTACTAACGATTGATAGATGAAAGGGCTTGAGTGTTGTATTGTATAGATAAGGGGGTGTCCTTGCCAAAACGTGATAGACGAGGGGGTGTCCCTGCTTTTCACTCAAAAAATAAAGTCAAGTTCAAATTTAAGGGCATCAACGTCATTCACCAGCGACATTAACACCGTTAGGCGTAAAGTAACTGCAAGGGACAATTAGTTTCAAAAGCAAAGGAGGGCAATAGAATTTCATAAAGCATATGGGAGGTTAGTGTATTTGTCAGAAACTTCAGCGGAGGTAAGTGAAATCTACCCTTCTTATTTTACCAAACAATAGCTCGCAAGCATTATTTTTTGTCCATATAAGAAATAGGAGTATATACCTAATAAGGCAGCGAACAATCCAGCGACAAAGTTACAATTACAACACATAAGATAAAGAAAATCATACCATATAGAATCCGGCGAAAAAACATAAGAGAAAAAAGAATTGGAGTATTTTCTATAT
Organism: Gaultheria prostrata; assembly: GCA_036023075.1. Taxonomy (NCBI): domain Eukaryota; kingdom Viridiplantae; phylum Streptophyta; class Magnoliopsida; order Ericales; family Ericaceae; genus Gaultheria; species Gaultheria prostrata. Next base: position 11,609 of record JAXBDA010005434.1, read on the forward strand.
ATTCTGGTTTCAAATTTCACGAGGCATGCGTATCCTTCCAATAAATTCATCATGTTATGTACTTATGTGCACCAAGAAAATTCTAGAATTTTCGTATATATCAGGATGGATATAAAGAAGAGAGCAAATGAGGAGGAATACAAGTGGATTTCTTCCAAACCCTAGAATGCAATTTCAGAATCTCTTCGGCTCTCTCTTTGATCTTCAAACTTGTCTTCACTTGCATCACCAAACACAACTTCGTAACAACACCCACATCCAACATTTCTTGAAGAACCCTAGACGTCGCCGAGACCCTAGATATAGACAAAAGAATTTTCACTGCCCTATCAGTTGCACTATGAGAAACCCTAAGTATTTTCTTCGACACGATCGCTAACCCGGCTCCGTGCTTCAACACCTCGGCTCTCCCTTCCGCGCAGCTGCAAAGCTGATCCAACACAACCAATACAATCTCACAAACCCTTCTCTCAGATGTTTGCATAAGGAGCTCAACCAGGACTGGAACGGCACCGTTTTCGACGGCTTTTATCCGGTTCCTTCCCCATGGACATACCTCGGCAAGAATCTTCAATGCAGCCTTACTAGCCTTCTCCGATATCTTATTATCAGTATTATTATCTCTTAAAATGTCAACTACCAAACTGAAGAATTCAGATCTGATATTAACCAATTGGTTTGGATCAGCTACTTCAAAAATGGATTTCATTAGCATTATCGCTTGGCTACGAGATTCGTGATCCCCGCATTTCAAGACACGCATTAATGACACCAAAAAAACGTCGTCACCGTTATCATCAATATCGTTATTGATGAGCTTTCTTAGAGTGGCTACTGATGCTTCGAGATGTGAGAGAATGGATAAGGCCTCTTGACTTGATCTTTTGAAGTCCAACCCGTTTTCGAGTTCCACCTCTAGGATTGTCGAATCGTTGCGCTTTATGATTGAGGCTAGGAATTCCACAGCACCAGCTGATTCCAAACAGTAGTTTTTGCTCCTTGATTCGCTTTTGAATGCGATCGATCTGAGCCGTTGGAGACACTTTTGCTGCATTTGCGGCGACTTTTTGGCATCGTTGATGAGTTTTCCAATCTGGGTTATATCGATTGGTAGGATTGGAGTTGGGATTGGTTCGAAAGCGTTGAGGGTGCACCATGATTGGATCAAACGTCGGAGGGTGTGGTTGGGGGTGAGGTCGATATTGGAGAGGACTTGTTTGGTTACTGGACAAGTGTTGTTCTTGCATGAGAATAACCATCTCTCTATGCTCTCTCTGTCGTAAGTAATCCCGGTTGAGACCGTGACTGGATCTCTCATGAGTTGGATTGAGATTGGGCAAAGGAAATGATGAGGAACTTCGATTTCCTCCATTTCATGTACGCACAAACTCAATGAAAATGGAGATCTGATGAGGTTTTTGAAGGCGATGATCAAACTGTGGTATGGAGTTGTTTGGCTGTCTGGTTTTAATGAAGTATGTAGAGAGAAGGTGAGGGCTTACATCAAGACAGAGAAGTGAGGCTGCTGAGGCAGGTAGTTGAAGAAATATAATGTCAAGTCAATACATGGAAATTTAAGAGAGAGAGAGTTTAATTATGGACTTTTTCCAATGTTTTGGAAGGAGAGGAAGGGCGTAAAGAACGACTATTTTGGCAAAGAGTAGTGATACACACACACCTCCACATACATATTCAGCCACACTTTCTCTCACATGGGGTGTGGTTCCCACACGGGGCTCACATGTGGGGACCACACCCCATGTGAGAGAGGATGTGGCTGAGTGTGTATGTGGGGGTGTGTAGATATTATTTTTGATAAAATTAATGCTCGGGGCCCAAGTGCCCAACTAGTATTACTCTAGCTTGATTCAGTCTATAATTGTACACTAAAATAGTTTTGCTTGGAGTTCGGCATCGCATCGTATCTTGTTGTGTTCGTGTCGTATCGTGTCATTTTTTGTTTGAATCTAAATTTTTTCAACTCTAACTCGATTTGTTTGACTTTTCGTGTTATAGTGTCATGTTATATTTGTGTTTCGTGTCAGAAATAGTCAACCCTAACCTTCTAACTCCGTGTCGGGTTCGTGTCCTGTTATCGTGTTCTTTCATAAATTCCTGTGCCGTGTCATTTCGTGTTCATGTTAAAATTTCTCTATCATAACCTGATCTGTTTAGCTTTTTTTGTTATCTTGTTGTGTCATATTCATGTTCCGTGCCAGAAATAGCTAACATTAACCACTAATTTCGTATCGTGTTCTCGTATAGTGTCGAAAATTCCCACACCTAATTTTAATGTATCGTATTCTGAAAATAAATATCTATGTTTTAATTTGTATTGTTGTGTTAAGTATTTCATATGCAATGATAAGTATTCAAGGTATTGCGACAAAACAAAAAACACAACAAAATTATTTTATTTTATGCAAAACTACTCCGTTTTTAGTGTCCGATTCCTTACCACAAAAACCATTTTGATGTATAATAATATAAAAAAAACTTGTACAACGTCGAGACGGTGTTTGACTTTCTATCGCTAGAATACAATACAGCGCATTGAGTACCGCATATGCACATAATACATACAATAATTTATGACATATCTATTTGTTTTCTCTATGTAGACCGCGATTTCCCCTACGTTTGACTCCGACAACTGCTGGCTCATCGGGGATAGTCGGCTTCACAGCGGATTTGTCGGTTCTTGGCTACCTTATACACATTGGCTCTTTCAACTTTTGATTTTGTAGATTAAATAATTTAGTCATAATAGTCAAGATTACCTAAGAATAAAAAAAATATAAAAATTATTGTCCTCATTAACTTGGTCTCAATCTTTCGTTATTTTTTTAAATTGATTAACTTGGTCTCATTCAACTATAGACTTTCTCCTTAAATTATTAGGGCATCTTCAATCATCTATCTCTTCATTCGTCACCTGAAATTCTCTTTTTCATAGATGTAGCAAAAAAACTATACAAAAATGATCGTCAACAGAAATTTATTCCCGTCCTCTTCTGTTTATTTTTTCAGAAGTAAAGAACTTTTAAACTCTCTCATATTCAAACTTTCTCACGTAATTATGTTTACATGTATGATTAAACCATTAAATTAATGAAGGATTAGTATGATTAAATATAACATAATTTGAATATTGATTAGTTCCATTCATCGCGCAATTCACACGAGACATTGCTAGTTATATGATAAGCGCGTATATGACACATCTGCTTTCATTTTTTTAAGAAACAAAATCTACAAAAGTAATTTATGGATCTTCCCTATCTAATCATTTTTGGAGCCACTCGAAAGAAGGAAAAAGGACCTTCAAACATCCCCTTGCGCTCATGTTCTTTTTTTTATATAAAATCTCTACATTTAATGTCAGATATTCGATCCTAAGTTAATGAGATGTAAATGCCATTTAACATAATATAAATTATTAAAATTGTGTAATTTTTTTGTCATGCATTCCCCAGTACACTTCTTGTGTAGCTGAAAAAAAATGTTATATATGCCAAAAAGGATTAAACAAAGTGGGATGCCTCAATTTTATATACTATTATTTTTTGTTCTTTAGAAAGCAATAAGTATTACTCCCTACGTTCCATATTGCTAGTCTTGTTTGTCCTATTTCATCCTAGCGCCACCCCCGTCTCAGGCATCCGTCGCCGACTCTCCCATCCCACTTCTCTCCTCCCCCCTGTTCAACTGCACCAACAATCAATCCCTCACCCGTCTCTCTTAGTTCCTCCATCAATGCTCAGTCAACAACTACCGACGGCCCCCGCCAGCCATCCCACTACCCATTCCTTCCCCCTTTTCCTCTACCTCTTCTCTTTGCACTCATCTCTTTCTTAGATCTGCCTAAATCTAGCTAGCTATAATTTAGCCCCAACCACATTCCTTCCTAGCACCATACATTCTCATTGATCCTCCTTCAAGCGCCGATCAAATACTTCTTCATTCGTCACCCGCTATATATTTCTATTTCGTCGCATTATCCGGCGACCTGTTTGTCCACTGCGATCTATCCCTTGCCATCTCCGACTTGCTGTTGTCTCTCTCCGTTGTTGTGTTAAAGGTATCTACTTCGATCCTTCCTTAGGTGGCCGGGACCATTTTCTTTTTATTGTTCATTTCTTTGGAGTTTGGGTTGCCAATTGAGATGCCGATTTGTGTTTTCTTTGGTTCTTTTTTCGATTGGTTTAGTGTTTTTAGCTGGCTAGTTCTGCTGTAAAGTTTTCCATTGTTTTGCTGGTATCGGATGTTGGATTGGGCTAATGTTTCCTGTAGACACCCTAAGTTGGCTCAGTAGGTATTTCAAGTACCGCTCCGTGCGGACTCCCGATGATGAAAGCGATACCCAAATGCTTTGGGAAAGTTCACATAGATCTCATAACTTTTGTAAGGATTTGGCAGCCAAGACCCAAAAACTCCCCTAACTCAATTGACATAACGGCCGGCACTCAAATTCACTGGTCGGCACATCCATTTGCAAACCACCAATGAACCGATTTTCTGACCGAAATCCAGTACCAGTAGCCAGATGCATCCACCGGCCGGCAAACCCTTTAGTAGGGCTTGCAAATCAGCTTATTCTAAAAGCTTTTGTAGTAAAGCCAGATTGGGACTCAAATTCTTTCGGGTGATCAGATAATCGTGTGTTTGCTTAACAATCAAGTTGCGGACTCTATGAGATAGAGTTCAAAGTCGATCGAACGTCCCAATTCGTCTCATGATCGGATTGGGACTCTCCCGTGCTAAGCCATTTATAGGCATCGTTGCTTTCAGAAATTAACAAACAATTCCTCACTCCCACAACCCGAAGCTCTGTGCAAAATACTCCCCACATTTCTACTCTTCAAAAGCCCTCTAACCCCGCAACGCCAAATCAATTCAGTCGAAAACCCCAATCAGATCAAAGGTTTTGAGGTTCCGTGAGAATTCAGCTTCGAAGCAAGCAAATCGAGAAGTTTAGTCACTGAGGGAGTAACAAAAAAGGTTGATACACCTTTAAAGTCGGTCAATTTCTGAACTTTACTCCTTTTAATTGTTTAATTTCAGTCGAGTAGCCTCACTATGTTTTAGTTTTTGGCGTTGGGAAGAACACCAGCCGATAAACCGATGTATCGGCCGGCACATTATTCAGTGTGATCTACAGGCTGCCAAATCAATTGGTCGGCCGGCAGATCAGTTGTTGGCGTAGTTTAATCTATTTTGTTTTTGTGTGTGTTGATGCTCCGATTCCCCTTTCCCTTGTGTGTCGATGTTCATACTACTTTCATCACCAATATTTGTTAAAGGTTTAACAATTGGCTAAGTGCAAGATCGAGTGAAATATTGAAGCTACTTTATGTCAAGCAAGTACAGGCTAGCCTTCGTGGCTAGGCGGAGAGGGGTGCCTAATACCTTCCCCTCACCGTACCCGTGTTCCCCGAACTGTGAATCTCTGGTAAAGGGATTTTTCTTGGTTTAGCCTAAACCAAGTGGCGACTCTAAAACATTCAAAGGTGTGCTGCAACGGGCACCTAAAACGCTTAATGGTCATCCTGTGTAGTGATAGTAAAACCCGTCCTAGCAGACGCAGACAATTTGCGGATCTACATTTCCCTATTGAGTTGAAGCTTTTTTAGTTCTAATGGAGGTATGGATAAGAAAAAGGGAGGGATGAAGAATGTTTTTACTGTTTTTGTTGATAATCTTCCAAAGCACATGCATAAGGTTTGGTTGTACCATATATTTAAGGGTTTTGGCCATGTGGATGATATTTCTATTCCAAACAAGAGAAATGCCACTTTCAACACTAAATTTGGTTTTGTACGGTTGTTGAAGCGTTAAGAGGCGGAGAAAGCGGTGCTTGATCTTGATGGGATTATTGTTAGGGATTTCAAGGTTCAGGTTAATATAGCTAGACTTGCTTGTTATTCTAAAAATGTTTTTTTGATGCTAACGAATCTAAACGTGTGACTGGTCACAAATCAAGCCGGGAGGAGACTTTGCCCAAAGGTAAAGGTACTTGGTCATATGAAGTTAGAAATGGGGCAGGGTTTGTTGCATCCTTTGTTGATATCGTAGTTGGTAGAAAAAAAAAAAGGAAGCTAGTCCAGTAGATCAACCATTAGGGCTTGTAATGAAGGTAATGAATGGTAACATAAAAGTGTAGTTCGAAGACTTCAGTCACCGATAACAAACATTCAGCTGAGAGATATGGGAGGGAACTTGGTTCTTTTGACTTTCGAATCCTTGGAGGCTATGTCTTCTATGTTAGCAGAAGCATGATTGTGCTAGCTAAGAAATTGGATCGTAGAAGTTAATAAATGGAGTCTTGAATTGAAGTTGGATAGTAAGAGGGTGGTCTAGCTGAGCTACTATGTTCCCTTAAACCTTTGAAATGCGGGCACATTCATAAATATTGGCAAATATTTGGGTGACTTTCTCACATGAGCTGAAGAAACTTCAAAAGGTTCATCTTTCGCTGTTGGAAAGGCAAAAATTATTGTCAATGTCTTTGAATCAATTACAAGGATATCTGTTTGGAAGCCAATGGTAGCTCTTATTCTGTATGAGTTATGGAGGAGTAGGTGATAGTCAATAATGTCATGAAGGCTAATTACAATTGTAGAGGTTGTGGTAAGAACAATGAGGTTTCCAGTCTGAGGTTAGAATTGATGAGTCAGATGGAGAAATTGCAAGGAGAGAAATTTAATGGTTTGTTGGCCGATTTAGGTATCCATCATATGGTGGTTTGACATGAGGATTCAATCTAAATCATCGAAAGCTAAGAAGGAGGTTGATCCAGCTGAGCGAGAGAGAAGTTTGTTATGTAGGCACCCTAATTTGGTTTTGCAAACATTTAAGCCCCCCCCCCCCCCGGCACCTTAGGAAAGTTCCGATGATGAAACGATCTGAGCATAGTCTAGACTTTTGTTTTGGACTCCGTGACACGTGGATTGGATGAATACGACTGGCTTTCTAGGGTAAGGAAAGAACTTCCCGGCACGCGTTGAAATCTTCGCTATACCCTTACCTACCCCTTATAACTTTTTCCAAACCCTAACCAAACCTAAGAGGTATGTGGAATGTGCATTTGAAAACAAGCCCTAGAGTATCAGCCGCCACTCGCCTACTATCAGCCTCTACTTCTTTCTGTCGGCTGCTGCATTCACTATCGGTCCGCCATTCATAATGCAGTCCACCATCCGATGTCTGGTTCCCTACCATTGGTCCAATAGTCGCACTAACGGCCACCACTCTTACCATCAGCAACTTTTCATCCTTTAGCTAACATTCCAAAAATGTAGATGATGGGCAAACTTTCCATAACGATCAATGTGGCCTTTTCAGTCCTTTTTATGCTTAGGGTTTCGCCCTAACTTATAGTCAGCCACAGCCATGAAGATTTGGTCTAGGAAGATCTTGTTTCCGTGTCGGAATCATTTTCTAGCCTATATAATGCCCCATTTTCTGTCATTTCTACAACACCACACCACACCAGACCTCAATATATCTTGATGCACACCTTCAAAAACACCTTACACACTGAAAAAACCCTCATATAAATTATATAAAAAAAAAACCCTTCAACACCCCTCCTGAAACCCTAGTTTCTAGTAGCAAACACCCTTCTCAAACTCCGTAGCGAATAACCCGAGTATTCATCCCCTCTATTTTGAAGCACAATACGCTTTCTAATTCGTTAAAAGCAACAATCAATTACACCTTTTGCACAATTAGAAGGAGGTACTGAGGGATCCAAGGTTGGGTTGCATAAACCCCTGAGGGTTAGCCTCTTTTCCCTTCTTTTAGTCACATTTTTGTTTATTGATTGAGTCTACTATTTATGGTGTAACGAGGAATAGCGAGCGCTGCTTGTTGTTGTACATGCATAAGTGGTTAAGGCAGCAGCCACTGGTAGGTTGTGTCAGCCGCTAATAAGTTCAATATGCGTTTTACCTGTTTATCGCTTTCCTCACCCAAATTTGTTTAAATGGCTAATGTAAGTTCCTTATTTATGATTGGCTAATTCTGTGACATTTCCATGTAATTGAAATCCTTGTAAGATGCTTGTTAGTTGATTGAGTGGTTAGGAGTCGAAGACAGTAATCATCGCCTCAATCTAAGCGAGTAATCAATGCCTATATCATTGGGTTGAAGATTTGTAACACCAAAGGAAATTCGGATAGCAAGGTTAAATAGGTCATTTGAGCCAGCTGGAAAGACCGCTCAAGCGAGCCAGAAGATTCAATACGTACAGGATCGGCGTTACAACAGCAAGGGTAAATAGGTCGCTCGAGCCACTTGGAGAGACCGCTTGAGCGAGCCATGCTAGGTCAAAAAGTCTATTTAAGACGCGCGTTTCATTCGTTTCTCTAACCCTAGCAGCCACAACGTCTATAGAGAGAAAAAAAGTTGGTGGAGGCTATCTAAACACTTGTGGGTTGATTCCTTGAGAGATTGGATGAGGTCTTAGGATCTATATGCTTGTATAATCTCTCTCAAGGTAGATTGTTCATCTTCTACATCACTTGAAGGTCTTTGATGGAGTTCTAAGAAGATTGGAGATTGGTCTAAAGGAGGAGTCCTGCGTAGATCAAGGATTCGAGGAGTCGAGTCTGGAGGAGCATCTACTAGAGCGGTTCATGAGGAGTCAGCAAGGAAGTTCTTAGCCAATATTGAAGGAGTTCATAGCGTGGTTGTAAGAAACTCTTTATTTCCGCGTTTTGCGTATAGTGCTCTCTTCTCTCCCGTGGTTTTTGCCCCGCCTTGGGGTTTTTCCACGTATAGCTGTGTGTTATGCTTGCTATTTAATTATTGCATTTATTGTCTTGCATAATCACATAGATTAGGGTTTTATTAAATTAATCGGCAAATGAATTTATTCACCGTAGTAGTAAATCAAGAAGCGATCCGATTTTCGTTCTTTTCAGCTAATAAGCGATATTTGTAGAAGAAATAAGAATGATCAATGATTTTGGTAAAACAAAGTAAAGGCCAACCTTAACGTTGGGTGAAGAGGGGTGACTAACCTTTCCGTAGCTTTGGATCCTAGATGCTGGAATCTCGATTAATGGTTTCTTGGTTGCCTAAAACCAAGTGGCGACTCTCCCAAACTCGTAAGTTGTGTTGCAATGGGCACCTCGATGCTATACAGACAAATGCCATTAGCCATCCTGTGTGTAAACTCGCACCGCAACGAGCGGGTATCCACATGTTCCTAGAACTCCCTCACATTCTGTTGAGAGCCAATCTATCATGAGTCCTATCTCTCCGGTGCAAAAATTGGGGTTTAAGAATTCAAGGCCTATTTTGAAGGAGAAAAGAGAAGAGATTAGAACTCAAAGAGAGAGATCTACCCATGAAGCTATTTTAAAAATGGAAAGGAGGATGAATAGATCCAAAAAGAATATTAGAAAGAAGAAACTTATTTCGGATGTTGGGATTAAGGCTGCCAAAGTTAATAGGAATGCGATAGTGGTTTCTTCTTCTTTTTATCTTCCCATGGCATTCAAAACATGAACTCTCTCCTTTTCAAGAATGCTCGAAAGATGATGGACTCGGGTATAACGTTGGGAATTGATTTCAGAGGAGGGAGGTTGAGATGGAGGAGAAGGAAATCACGGAGAGGGAGGCTGCTTTGAAGATAATGAATGACATGGAAGAAAGTGAGATTGACGGTAGAGAGGACAATGCCTCTCTTTCGTTGGAATTATAATTCCCTTATTCCCATGGTTTGAGATGGAAGGTTGTTTTCAGGGTTGTTTGTAGAGGTTTTTGGTTTTGTTAAAGGCATTCTAGGGTTATCTTGAGGCTTTCAGGATTTTTTTTAGATAGCAATTGGGTTGTAGTTTTATTTTTGGTTTTGGCTGGGGTTTTCTGTTTTGGTGTTTTGGGGGGTTTTAGTGCCACCAGTCAGTCTTGCCTCCATGGTTGTTTAGGTCTTGGTTGGCGTTATTGTCGATGTGCCCTTGTCCCTTTAATCTTCGTTTTCCTTCTTCAAAGATTAATAAAAAAAATGGCGTAGCAAAAAAAGTAATTTTTAATGATTTGAATAAGGGGTTACATTGGAAAGCTATCAAACTTTCAAAGGAGACATGTATTAATTGCAAGTCTCCTTCAAAATTGGATTTCCTCGTACAAAGCAAGCAATGTGGGACGGAGGGAGTAGTTGTTAGTTGTAGTTAATGAGGGTAAAACCCTTCTCGTAGAAAGGAGTATAGGGGGCCTACTGTTGGAGCCTAGCTCCTCTCCAATTAATCCACCTTTAGATGGATTGGAGATAAATATTTGAGCTTGAAAAAGATTTTTTCTAAGCGATGAAAATACTTTCTGCAACGACCGTTAGGCGGCGAAACATAGCGATAAAAAAAAAATTCCCTAACAGTTTTGGCGACAAAACCTAAAAATTTAGGCACGTTATCTTGCAAAAAATAAGATTGTTAAACTGGATCAAAAATCAAGCAGGCAACATAAATGGGTTCCAAAATTATATCAAACAATAAATAATCAACTTGATTTTTGACATGCTTAGTGTTCTCAACAAGCTAAACAAAATGGACCTTCCTGATCATTGACGTTGTCGCACCGGAATTTCAACCATAGGTTTTTCCTCCTTAAAGAAAAAGGGGTTTTATGGAAAATAGGGTTGAGGGATCCAAATTATTTCAAATGCAATGTTTTATAAAAATGATTTTTACTGTTGTTGTCTAGGAGTTCAAGTGTTTCAAGTTATCCCTTGAATAATCTGGAGATAATTCTAGTTTCTTAACAAGAAAGATTTATAGGGTTAAAAGACCCGATTTTGTTTGAGATAAATGACTCAGTTTTGTAGTCTACGAAATTAGAGAAGAAAATATTCAGTAATTTACTGTTACGTGTAGTAAAGCCGGAGCATCCTACCCTCGCCCTTTCGGTACTCGGAACCATTTTTTTGAAAACAACTAGTTAATAAAGCTTTCCAATGATAATGAGAAGAAGAAAGATAACAATATATACACCAACAGTTTTACTGGAGAGTCATTTAAAATGGAAGGATTATAATCGAGCTCGGTCTCAGGGCTGCCTACGTATCTCCGGTCTTAGAAGAATCAGGTCACTCATAGTTCAAATATACATCGTTGAGGAGAAAAAATATACGACTCGCTATAGGAGACAATTTACAAGCTGAAGTTTTTGAGAAATTAATAATACGAAGGAAAATTTGAAGATGTATAGACTTGCTGGGGATAATAACCACCTGCAAGAAATGTAAAACATGTTGAGAGACTCCAAAGACTCTATGGAGGAAGTTTGAAAAAGTAACTTTTAGGGCCGCAAATGACCAGCGGGAGGTTCTGGGACGATTCCGGGACAGTTTTGAAGTTAAGAAATATGTTTGAAGGATCATCAGAATTCTGCTAGAAAAAGTTTGAAAAAGTGCGTCTAGAGGGAACAATGGCTGATGGGATGTCCCGGGAAGTTTACAATAAGTTACGACGCTAAAAATGAGTTTAGTAAATTACAAGGATCGTTTTTTAAAAAAGTTAAAAATTCTTGTCCGGAGCCAAAAAAAAATGGCTGCCAGCTCCGAAACGCTTTCGGTACTATTTTAGAGAATAAAAATGAATACATAAGATTTTGTGGATGTTTTGGTAAAAGGTTGAATTTTCCTACCTGGAGCTGAAAAATGGCAGCCGGCAAGTATTGGGACTTTACTGATATGATTTTTAAATTGAAAATAGGATTGCGGACTCTAAGGGTAACTTGGTAAAAAGTTGTGAAAATTGATTTCGGGGCCGAAAATGACCGTCGGTGGGCCCCAGGATGCTTCGGGATTGGCACTATGGGTGAAAATGACTATGTGTGACACTGAGGGTCATTTTTGTAATTTTCGGTGGAGCTGACTTCAGGGATGAAAATGAGTGTCGACGGATCCCGCTACAGTTCCGGATTGGGATCTGGAGGAGAAAGTGAATTTTGGAGACATTGGGTGGGAATTTTTGGAAGATTTGAAAAAATATCAGGCCGGTGCTGAGGGCAACTGACGACGGGCCCAAGGACGTGCCCAGTACAATTACATGGTCTGAAAATTCAGCATGAGTTGTATTGAATGCAGAGTTGAATTTACTGTACAAGAATCTGGGCACCATAAATGATTTCAAGTTTAGGGAGTTCGTGATAACTCAATAGTAAGATGTGGAGGAAAATTTTACCGGGCTGCCTACATATCCCCTAGCGTTAAAGAGGAATTAGGTCAGACGTAGTTCAGACTGATGTTCGGTTTTGAAAAGAGGTGAGTTTTTCAGCAAAATTTGTTGAAAAAAGCTTGATTCAATTATTATTTGGGAATTTTGTGACTCTGCCAGGATGGCAGTTAGCTAAGCCGAGGTTTGGGATCTCAGAAGCACCGAAAAAAGGCCAAGTAGAAAGGTAGGGTCACAATTGTCCCTTTAAAACCCGTCAGCTTGCACCGTGTACATTGTTTTAATAGTCTTTTCAATACTCCTCGCCGCAGCCCCCCAGCGAAATTATCGCACTGCTGGACAACATAATCACGTTTATAATAAGGTAATTTAACACAGTACTCACAAACTAATTAAAAATACAGTAGTTTTACTATCTTGAATTAAATGCAGACCCGGCCTGTGAAAAGTGGCCTAGCTACTTGTAGCGGCCGGCTCCACCATGATCTGTCTGGCCCCCTACCCACTGCGGGGTTCACCATCGTCGAATACGTGATACCGTGGACTTAGCCCGAGATCGGGGCGTAATTGGGTGCGGAGTGGCATCCAGCCCGTCCTCGGTAGAGGGCAGCGCCCAGGGGAACGCCTGGCAGCCTCGCCGAGGCGACGCAGAGGGCTCGGAATGTCACAGTCTCG
>JAXBDA010005435.1:0-24457 GCA_036023075.1 Gaultheria prostrata
ATTTCATTGATCAGTTATTATTAAAAACTCCATGGCTAACGTGAAACACTTGTGTACGTAAAACTTAACTGAATTGGCTAACCCCTTTTCAGGTGATTACGAGTGAGATGCCGAAGTTGGTGCTGTGTTTTGTTTCTAGATTTCATTGTTGTTGTGTGATAATTCTACCCTTATCATGTAAAATAAAAGTGTGAAGAGACTTCAAGTTTAAGTATATTTGTGCTTTATAAATAAGGGCATAACAGCCCATGTGGTGTAATTAACGTCCTTTGTATTTTTCTTCATTTGAATAAAAGCTCTGGTTAATTTTGTTTGTATAATTTGCTTCCGCCTGTTTCCGTATTCTTTTTCAATATTAGTCTCTAACCGGATATGTTAAGAGGTCTGTGGTGAGTTAGACTCACTGACCGGTCACGAATTCTAGCCCCTATTTTGGGTCGTGACAGGTCCCCTGTTCACCATGGCCGGACCACGGCTTATATAGGCGACGGGTTTGGACGACTTTACACGCGAGTGAGATTCTTCACGGCAAGATGTCGAGCTACGGTAGTAGCCTTTCCCCTTCGCACGAAACATTGATGAGATTCGTAGCGTGTTTTGAGCTGCTGGAAACTTGCTGGATTCGCGCTGAAGAACAGGCACCGTACGGTGTTCACACTTGCACCGTGCGGTGCAACTATGTGTGCCGTACGGTGGAAGTGAATTTCTCAAAAGTGCACCGTACGGTGCACATAGTTGCACTGCACGGTGTCCTGCGCGGCACTATTAAAAGCCCAAACTTCGCAAGGCCGTCCCGGGTGCTACCGAACTCCGTTTTGCCCGTGGTTGGTACCGTTGGAAAGCTTGATAAGTCTACTTTCTAACCCAAGTAGTTTGGAAACAAAATAATTTGTACATCAAAAGTTATGAAAATTTTACCCTCATGTGGTCGGAAAAAGAGTCAGTTTGGTAAAATTCTCATATCTCCCTCATTTCAAAACGGATTGAGACATATTATATATTAAAAAAGAGGGTTTTTAATGTACTAGAAGATGGTGTAGGGTATGCCTTGCATTCAAGAGATTTTTCTTGGGTTTCGAGTACAAAGGGCATTGTTCCAAAGCTTCCGAGGCATATTTTGATCTTTCTCATCATTGGGGATGCACAAGTCATAAAAAATTGGGGTGTCTACAGGTCCACATTCTCCTTCTAGAATATCCTCTTACCAAGTATCTTTCCTTCCTCCATATAACTCTAGTATGTGATGGAGTCTTCCATAATCCTCTAACATATTCTGGATTCCTCTGGAACTCTTCGGGACTCTCTAACTTCCTCCACTTTTAGAACCTTCCAAAAAGATCAAGAACATTCTCCAACATTCTAGATGATTATGCCGACATTCTAGATGATTATGGAATTATTCTAGATTATTCTCTACCCTTTTAGAGAGTTCTCCACCGTTCTAGAATTCTCTAGAACACTTTCGAACCTTTCATACTTTTCAAAAGTTCTCTTGTCTAATATGAAGAATTCTAGATCTGTATGAAGAGTATCAACACCTTGGTGTGGCATTCCATGGGTCTTCCCGACTGAGGTAATAGCGCTGCTTCGTGCATGGAGAGAGACTAGAGTGGGAAGGAAAAAGTTATGGGATCTGATTTCGTTGTGCATGATGTGGCTTATTTGGGAGGAGTGAAATTGGAGAAATTTTGATATTTCATGCGTCATAGTCTTCAAATCAGATTGTTTTCTTTCGAACAAGTTGACCATACCAATAGGAAGAAGACCAGCATCGAAGAGCTGTGAATAATGGGGTTACATTCTAACATCGAGAGAGGGGTTACATTCTCTCAATTCCTAACTAAACAAGTACTAACAAAAAGAAAGCTCCACACCATACACACAACAAAGGGAAGGAAAATAAAGTAGGGGCGAAAAAAGTTCACAAAAGATCGGATAATGACCATAGATTAACTCCTGCGATTAAGTCCGAACAGCTTCTTTGCACATTGCAATGTTCTAAAAGTCACTAGGTGCCAATTGGGTGGCCGGGCACTACCTAGCGCCCATGCCGATTGATTTAATCGGCACCTAGAGATTAGTCGATTATCATTGGTTTTTAATTTTTTTTAAAAATGTTCCACCCCTCCCAAGTTTTTTTTTTAATTGTTCTATGTCTTATAGAGGAGTGTGCGATTGGAAAGTTCATAATTTTACAACCTTGAAGGATATCCTTAAGAAGAAGAAGATCACACATCTTGCTATCAAGAATGGTTGGATCAGAAGTTTCGTCTAATGGTGTATCCTAGAGCTATCTAACATAGGTTACCTTATAGTTTTTTCCCCTTGTGGAATTTTTGTAATCTTCTAACTACGTACACTTTCATGTTTTAGTTAGGACTTGCAATGTGCTTGTAGCTAGTTGTTGATTAGGTGTTTTTTCTTCGAAATAGCCAAATGTCAAGCACAAATTCCTCTTTCACTTTTTCTGGAAAAGAGGATGAGGACAGTTCTTCTGATGACTCCTGTTTTTCATCCTATTATTTGTCTGTTATGAAAAAGAGAGGTGGATAACTCTATGGCAAGGGTTCTGCTAGTGTATAATCTATTCGAAGAAGTTATGTTACTAAGGGTTCCCATGGTTGCTTCTCCAATGCTAAAAAGGCATTAGGTTGGCCTGACAAGAGCTCAAGTTCTCGGTTTGCTTTTGTAACTTGACGTAAAAGTAAAGAAGTAGAACTGGATGCTCGGACTACTCAACGAGCTCGGGAACCAAAGGAACTAGAACAAGCTTCAATTGTTTGGAAACTTTATCCAATACATGGGTAATCCTTTCTATATATGCAGGCCATTGTTTTGGTTTCAAATAATCTTGTGGAACAGTAACATCAAGTTCCTTCAGAGAATTAACTACCACTTTTGAGAGCTTCTCAGGTTACTCTGGCCAAATTAATACCCAAGATTAATCAAAGAAATCTTATATCAAAGCTGTACTTTCAAAATATGACTACATTACTCTTGTTGCAATTATTCATCCTTTCCAATCTAAGATTCAGTCAAATATGTTGTTTTTTTGGAGTTGTTTTTTAGGGGTAATGACGAGGTGACAAAGGTTGGTTTTTTTCACTTCTTGGGTTAGGTGAAGGTGAATTTTTTCTACAGTCCATGGACAATTTCCCGTGCTCATCTTTCTTGGACTTTTGGGAAATCGACGGTGTTGGTGGGATTGGATTGAAGCTTCGTATGGGTAAGTTAATATGAATATTTCAACTGGGTAAGTTTATTTGGATTGAAGCTTCAATCCAGATAATTTAAGTTAATACGAATAATTGCAAAAAAATTGCAACAAGAGTAACGTAGTAAAAAATTTGACTGAATCTTAGATTGGAAATGATGAATAATTGTAACAAGAGTAATGTTGTCATATTTTGAAAGTACAGACTTTGATAACTTGGATATAAGATTTCTTTGATTAATCTTGGGTATTAATCTGTTGATCTATATCCAGATTAATTGGCTGGAGTAGCCTTAGAAGCTCTCAAGAGTGGTAGTTAATTCTCTGAAGGCACTTGATGTTAGTGTTCCACAAGATTATTTGAAACCAAAACAATGGCCTGCATCTGTAGAGAGGATTAACCATGTACTAGACAGATTTTCCAAACATTTGAAGCTTGTCCTAGTTCATTTGGTCCCCAAGATCGTTGGCAGCCCGAGCATCCAGCTGTTGCTTCTTTACTTTTACGTGCCTTTTTAGCATTGGAGAAGCGACCATGGGAACCCTTATTAACATAACTTCTTCGAATAGATTATACTCACAGAACCCTTTCTCGTAGAGTTATCCACCTCTCTTTTCATAATAGACAAACGGTAGGAGGAAAAATAGGAGTCATCAGAAGAACTATCCTCCTCCTTTTCCAGAAAAAGTGAAAGGTGAATTGGTGCCTGAGATTTGGCTGTTTCGAAGAAAAACACCTAATCAAAAACTAGCTACAAGCACATTGCAAGTCCTAACTAAAACAAGAAATTGTAGTTAGAAGATTACAAAAATTCCACTAGGAAAAACAACTATAAAATAACCTAGGTTAGATAGCTCTAGGATACACCACTAGACGAAACTTCTGATCCAACCACTCTTGATAGCAAGATGTGTGATCTTTTTCTTCCGGAGAATATCCTTCAAGGTTGTGAAATTACGAACTTTCCAATAGCACACCCCTCTATAAGACGAAGAAAAATTAATAAGGCTTGCACTATATTCCTTAATCACTTGAAACACCGCCTCCTCAGCCAAACGGAGCCTTATGAAGTCCAAATTTATTGCTAAGGCAAATCGTAGAGGCTTGCAGAAAAAATGGGGTGGAGGTTGCTAGCCAGAGTTCGTTAATTTCTAGAGTGCCTAATGCATTTGATTAGATAAAGAGGAACTTGTCGGATGAAAATGAGGTGGTGGATTTGTTTGCTTACCAAAGGATGGGAGCAATTTTCTTTCCTCCAGATAATTTTTTAAAGTTTACTGAGTTTGTTCGGGGTTTAAATCAACAAGAATTAGGAATTGATGATCTGCCCACTGAGGAGGTAGAAGATGGTGAATTGTATTCGGAAACTGGGCCAGGATCTTCCCGAACAAGTGATAGAGCTGCTTCGTGTATGGAGAGGGACTAGAGTTGGGAGGAAAAAGTTTTGGGATCTGATTCCGTTGTGCTTGCCGTGGCTTCATTTGGAAGGAGTGAAAGAGGAGATATTTTGATGGCTTGGGAGTTCAAAGGACACAAAAAATTGCCCCTGGGCCACATGCAACCCCAAAGTGAACCTATCCAAATGGTATACTGGCCAAGCACTTGAAACTAACTAAAGCTTAAAATGTTACAAAAATGATTAAAAACGGTTACTGAGTACTTCAAGAATAAATCAGAGCTCACTAGTAAATCATGAGGCAGCACCATGCACCACAGACGCTGCCGCTGCAGCCGCCACCATTGAAACTCCTCCACTGCCAACGCTGCCCCTTGAGCCATTTATCATCTCCTCCTCTTGCGCGACCATCGCTTTTCCCTTTTACTCTTCGAATCTCTGCCCATCTTGCATCTCAATCCAATGTTTTAAAATCCGGACCGGTGAGCGAACAGGAAAAGGGGCCTGGTAGACGGTCACCAATTGAACCGCTATCGACCCATGATGTCATAATTAAAATAAATATTATACCCCTCGTTATTTAAGGTGAAGAGGATGAATTTCATCGTTTCCCAACAAAAACAAAGGAAGATAGAATTTTATACTTGGGAAGTTTGTCCCACATCAGTGGGGAAACAAATGGGAGTAATCCTCCCAGGTTATAAATACACAATACCACCAGCAATAAACTTTCAAGTCTAAACGTCGGACTTTGATACGTGGAACCATCCCACGAGCTGTTGTGCCACTTGGCAGGCTTTGAGCAAATGTGAGAGCCAAAAAGGAATAGAGTTTTAGTTCAAAATTTTAGTTACCGGTCCAGTCGACCCGTTGATGTTTTTCACGGTTTACCGGTTTGACCGATTAATTTGACCGGTTTTAACTAATTAAGCCGGTTTTAAAAAAAAAACGGTTTTCTAGTCCACCCGGACCGGAGCCTTGACCGGGTGGACAGGCCAACCGGTTGAACCAGCCGGTCTGATCTGATTTTTAAAACATTGACTCAAGCCCCGGTTGAACCGGCCGGTCCGATTGGCATAATTTTTGTAGAAGATGAATGTCTCCTCTTCACTAAGAAAATATTGTCCAACAAAAGGCTCAAATACATTTTTTGTTGAATTTTCATCTTCATAATCCTCAATATATACTCTATCATCGAGTGGATATTCATCCGAAGCAACAATTATTGCTCCGCTTTCAACAAAAACCTCCTCCATTGATGCTAAATAGAAGATCAGAATAGTAGAATCTTCTTTTTGTAATAGTTCATTTTTCTAGGAAGGAATTTTGGATTCCAGATGTAGCACTTCACAAAGTCAATCCATTATTGTTAATCCTATCCCATGGGCTTGAATGAGAAAGTCAAATATGACCTTCATTCTTTTAACTATTGACACAAATGCCCATTTCATATACTCCACTGATGGTCCTACAAAAAATAACCCTACTATATGTGACAGTAATTGTAAATCTTCGATGTATGCTTTTCTCTAATGTTCTCGACTTTCAATTTTTATTTTTTTTCTGTTCTTTCTTGTTGGCAATTTAGCATCTTATTCTTTAGTGCGTGTGGAAACAAATATTCATCTCCTCATTAATTAAGGGTGAAAGAAATGGATACACCAAAAAATCGACGATTTAGTTTTAATAGGTAACCGGTTTAGTCCGGCTTGATTTTTAACCAAATTGGAAACGATTCGTGAGACTCTAGCTACCAAACGGGTCGATTACTCAGGGCGTTTTGTCAATTGATTCGATCTGGTTTGCCACAATTAATATTTGGTTTGGTCCGGTTTGTAAAATGTTCAATATAACCCAAAATTTGGTTTTATCCAAATATTTTTGAAAATATTCAAGATAATGCCAGTCTCGTCAAAACGAATCAATAATCCCCAAAAATTTGCACAAAACTAATAAATGCAAAAAAAAATTTGAATAAGGTCAAAACACCAAAAACTCAATTTTTTTTAGGGAAATACACATTTATATAAGTAGTATTTAATACTTCTTGTGTCCCAAATTGCTCGCTCCTTCCTGGATATCATGTATTTTGCACACAAATAATGTGCTAACATGAATTTCTTCCCAAATTTTTTTTCACCAATTTCAAGTAAAAAGCGTATGTTTGTAATATTCTTATTTGCTATATGAAAAAAAAAACATAACTAGTGATAAAAAAATCTACAAAATGATTAACGACAATTGCTAAATTTCGATCTTCACTTGTCATGGTAAAGACAAAAAAAAAAATGCAAATAGACTAAACCGTATGTCCTTATATTGTCTCAATAATATAATTTATTTGTTGTGACATACTATAAACTAGCATGAATTTCTGCTATGTATAGAGACATGAAATAAAATGATGTGTTATTTTTCTTTTTATTATCTAAAAAATTGTACTTTAAACCACAGGGTACGACGTGGTACTCCTCGGCGCGGTCATGTGGTACCGATTCGGTACCAAATTTTTTTCCCAAAAACTATATAAATCGAACAAGACCCTCAGTCTCCCCCTCTCTCTCTCTCTCTCTCTCTCTCTCTCTCCTTCGACTGATATTCGATCAGAAGAAATCGCCATGGCTCTCCTTCACCCCTGCTGCTGCTCAACTCCTCCTTCACCTTCCCCTCTCCTTCCCTTCAAAAACTTGGCATCCAGTCGCGTCTTATTTACAGCCCCTGCCCTCGGCCGCAGTTTTCCGCCCAACCGTTTTCCTCCGCGGCTGAAAGCTGCTCTCGCCGTCGAGACTCCTACCGCTTCCGGTAAAGGCCGCAGCGGAGACTCACCAGAG
The DNA here is from genome assembly GCA_036023075.1 of Gaultheria prostrata. Taxonomy (NCBI): domain Eukaryota; kingdom Viridiplantae; phylum Streptophyta; class Magnoliopsida; order Ericales; family Ericaceae; genus Gaultheria; species Gaultheria prostrata. The sequence goes on from JAXBDA010005435.1 coordinate 7,443, forward strand.
ATACTTCTGGAAGTTAAAGACCTGTTCGCCATGACTACCAAGTTCAAGCCGATACTCAAGGGCGTAAACCTCTCTATCTGTGAAGGAGAGGTCTTTGATTTTATACTTACCTGCTTATTTAATGAGTCAATCATAGACTGCAATACTCATATCCTGATATAGTGATATTAGTGTTTCTCCCGCTAGTGGCCGGCGAGATTGGTCCACGATTAGTTGAGGTGAGGTGCATGTAGGTTGGCCTAGACACCTGAGATATAAGAAAGAAAACCTCATATCCTGAACAAATCTTACTCGAAAAATTATCAAGGTGTCTGGATTGAAACCTTGTAGGTGCTATCGACTCCTATGGGTCAGTGGAGCTTTTTTCCTGCTTTAATTGGGGCCATGCTACTGGATGGTGGGAAAGGTCCACCGGAGTGGTTGAGGGGCATATAAGTTGGCCAGACACTTGAGTTATCGGAGGAAAAAATAGATACTAGTTTTTTAAAATTCATTACAGAGTATCTCCGATTCGAATCTTTCGATAGATGTGGATCTCAAATGAAGGGATTTTATGTTCAGTTTTAGCAAAAGATATACGAAGAGGTTTAGTTAGAGGTGAGTTCCAAAAAAAAAGAATGAAAGATGTATTAGGAGTGAAACATATGTCTTACAGTATTGAAATTATTGTATAGCTACACTCCTTGACATGAAGGATTTCAAATCACTCTGACTGAATAGTTATTTGAATCAGTCATGATAAATTATCAAACTCAATGTTAAATTCACTTTGTAGACTATGAAATATAAACTCGAGCTATTCTTATAGAATGACAGTGTTAAATCGCTTCAATTGGAATACAAAATTAGTCATGTAGCATTATTGTTGTTATGCTGATGAGTTAAATTCTGATATTGCTTACTTCAAAGAATGAGGTATATTTCGATAAGCTGATGGTTCTCGATAAATGTTGTTTGGTGTTTAATATCGTAGCGCTGATACTGGTTAGTTGCTTACTTTTAGGTACATGTAATGATGGGGAAGAATGGTTCTGGAAAGAGCACTTTTGCAAAGGTTGGTGGGTTTAGATTTCTGTTCTATGGAAGTACTGAAATATAGAACAAATACATATGTTCTTAAGGCTGTTCAGAGTTTATTGGAACCCATTATCATCATGTCTTCCTTGCGTCTTTTAAACGTAATTATGTGACACTACATATATTTGCACCCTTGTTTATTTTGCCATTTTGAAATGTAAATAGGTTAGACCTATGTGATGTAGAATTTTTTCATTTTCGGTGCTCATTAAGAGGGTAATGGTTTCTCCGATGAGAAGTGAGAAGTGGTTTTACGTTGTAGTGAGACAAGGAAACCGTGTTTTATGCATAAATCTATTTGTTTTATTCCCCTCCCACAAATTCTTGACGTTCTCCATTTGATTGCTTGAATAAGTTATCTTTTGAACTTTTCTCGCTTTCTTTCTTAAAACTCTTAGTGAGGCCTTAGTTACTCTGTAGGTGCTTGCTGGCCATCCTGATTACAAAGTAACTGGAGGCAGTGTTGTTTTTAAAGGCGAGAATGTGCTCGACATGGATCCAGAGGAAAGGTCTCTTGCTGGGCTTTTTATGAGCTTCCAGTCTCCAATTGAAATCCCTGGTTTGAGCAATATTGACTTCCTAGAGATGGCATATAATGCTCGAAGAAGAAAACTTGGTCAGCCTGAACTTTCACCAATGGAGGTATGTAAAGATTGTCTGCAACTTTGAATTTACTCCACAATCTGTCACTTGTATCTCTCTAATGTTTGACAGGAGACCAGAAATAATCTTGGGAAAAAAAAGGTGAGAGAAGAAGCTTGCAAAGAGATAATTGTGAAGAATTATTTTAGAGAAAACAAGCAAAGATAACACGAAAAAGATAAACTAAACTAAACATAGAATATGAAACAACGAGTTATGACAACTCAAGGTTTTAAATTGTATGTCTCCAAATCCGAAAGAACAGGAAAAGGAAAAAGAACAAAAATTTATATATGCTCATGGCCCGTCATGGGGAAGAGGAGTGGGCTGTTGAAGAGCTCAGGCTAGCTGCTTCTCATGAACAACAGAGTTTTACTTCAAAGTTCAAACCTTCTTGCAATACTATAATTGGGCCTGAAGCATGACATATCTTGGCCTTTTGTAGTTCAGAGCAAGAACTTTGGCTGTGAAAAGCATGTGTAGCTCGCTTATCGGCTCAGTCTCTGCTTGAACTTGAACTATTCAGCACCTTCTGCAGTTGATACCGCTTATAAAGGAAGGCAGTTTAGTTACATACTACTTACATGTCACTTGCGGTTGGCACACACTCTGTGTGTGCAAGTGTAAGCGGAGATATGTGAGGAGTGGGAGTGGGTAGTTTTTTTTTTTTTTTTTTTTTGGGGGGGGGTAGGGGTGGTTGAGTTCAAGTGCTTTTATTATTTTTCCCTAACAGTTAATTCATGTTAGTAAAAGCAATTCTAAAATTTGGTTTTTATGAGGACAATATTGAAAATCACTTTTGTGACACAACTTCACAAAATGGTCACACCTGAAAAGGGTTCGCCCTTTATATATTAGAGGAATAGCTGAGGGAAAAATCATTTTTCTTTTTTTGTTTACAAGAGCAGCAAATTATGTCACATGCAAGTGTCGTAGCAAAAGTGTTGAACTTAAATAGTTAAATCAAACTAATGCTTTTGTGTGAAATTTTTTTGAAGTTTTTTTGTGACAGCATATCTTCTATGGAGATAATATAACTTCATATAACGAGTTGACATTCCCTGCTCTGGCAAGTACTTTGGTGGGAGTGCGGAGTTGGATAGTATCGTTGCCTCGCTTCTCTGTCTCTGTCTGTTATTTTGATAGATTTTGCTTTCTACAATAATGTGATGTATGTCTGATCATTCTACCTTAATCATACGCGATTCACAGTTGAATTCCTACTTTTATTTTACACCTATTTGTTAAAAAGAAAAAAGAAATCTTGTCACATGATGGTTTTTGCTCAAGGAAATAAGGCAGAAGTTTGGGGCTTCATTTAGTTGTTTTAATTTGCTGATAAGGTTTTATCATTGCAGTTTTATGGCTACATCTCTCCCAAGCTCGAGCTTGTGAATATGAAAGTAGACTTCTTAAACAGAAACGTGAATGAAGGGTTTAGTGGTGGCGAAAGGAAGCGCAATGAGATTTTCCAGCTTGCGGTAGGGATTATTTCACCTCTATTTTTTGTCTACGATACTGACTCAAAATGTAATACTCTTTTCTGCTGTTTCTTGTTTTGGATATGTAATGTCCCCCTATGTCTTTATGGATTGGAGTTCAGCTGCAGTGATGCACAATCAGTTTTACACGAGTCACCTCATAATTCTATAGTTTTGTTTCCAACTTATATGTTGGCAAAGGTTTCAGATGATTAGTGGAAAGAAGTAGCAATTTGGGTTTCCCATTTTTTGGAGAAAATTACTGATAATGGCTGAATCTAGATAAAATTGATAGAATTGGTGGTAATGTACTAATGGTAGTGGTACCATGCTTGCAAGTCTTATATTTACCGATTTCCAGCAATCTATTGATTGGCCAATTAGGCATTTCAAACTGCTCATTGAAATCATAGTTTCTTGATTCCAGGTTGAAGAAAAGGATTTCAAAGATGGACTCATGTATTTTACTGCAGGATGTATGTGGGAAATACGTACTTGTGTTTTTTAATTTCGCAACCCATTCCTTTTGTTGCAAGAACATTATTCTCTTGCTCAATACTATTTGAACATGTAAGGAATTTTGGGCCAAGTACTCAACCACAAGGGCTAACACTACATGATTTTAAATACAAGATCTCTTTATTGGAGTAGTTCTTTTCTTTTCTTTACTTGTTCTTCTTTTTTCTTTTTTTAGTTTTTTTTTCTTGTATTACATTGCCAGGATTTCAGGGCTTTGTGTCTATTTTGCAGGTTTTGGGTGCAGACTTGGCTATATTAGACGAAATTGATTCTGGATTAGATGTTGATGCACTTCGAGATGTAGCCAAAGCAGTGAATGCGATACGGACTCCCAAGACTTCTGTTTTGATGATCACTCATTATCATCGACTTTTGGAGTACATTAAACCCACTTATGTCCATATTATGGTGAGCAATTAACTATCCAATTCTTCATTGCTCGTTGCATCTACAATATGCACAGCGATTTACTGTTTTATCTGAATACCATTTCTCATACCATGGCATGTTTGTGTTTTGTGCATTCTACCATCAATGATCTAATGCTTCTGTTTTAGATGAGTAAACACTAGGCTCTGGGTTTGAAGAAGCAGTACTTGCATTAATCAAATTGCCCCCTACATAGCTTCACATTTGCTGCATTTATTAAGGCAAGAATGAAGATGTGGAGAACTTCTAAGAGTCCAAAGATATGACTGAACAAAATATTGGTTTTGGTTTCTCCTTAACCATAGTGACTAACTGCATTGCTCAAATCGTAGACAGTATCAGATACTTCTAGATATACCGCAACATTGAAGCCCATATTTCTTATAATAGCCAGTTCCGGCATCTAGGATTTAAGACATTGCATCTAAGCCTGTCAGACTTTATGCAAGATTTTATTGCCTTGTCATTCTTTTGATCTACACCTAACACTATCCAATTTTCTTCTAGGAGGACGGACAAATTGTGGAAACAGGAACGGAGTCGGTAGCAAAACGTATTGAGAAAGAAGGATATAATGCATTTCCTACTGCATAAAACCGCTGGGCAGTATGTCCCCCAACGATTCTTATCCTTGATTTGGTCCTCGAAACCTTTGCTTTATCACCTTTCCATCTTGTGTAGCTCAAAATCTGCAAATGATTGAATAAGCTATGGAGGAAAGACATATATAACCCATTCCAACTCGCTCACCATACAATTCTTTTATCAGGCAAATCTGATTTCAAGATGAATTTTTTGGTTTTTGTGGAGATGTGGGAGGTGAGCCCGTTTTGGCCGAATGATGAAAGTACCTATGATGACAAAGTTCTTTCTATTTTCTCCAAAATGGTTGTGTAAATTAGTTTTGGCAAGTATTTGTTGGTATGAAAGCATTAGTGGATTGTTTATCGAACTATTGGAGAAGCCTTCATGTAGCTCGTGAAGGCCTGAAATTTGCTTTGAATTGGGGTTTCAAGATATAGAGATTGAGGGAGATGCTCAGAAGTTAATCGAGATGATCCATACATTACGTACTTTTTTTTTTTTTTTGAACGGCCCTAGTTACATACTTTTTTTTTTTGGGAACATTAGATTTAGGTTACGTATCCAGCTCAGTTTTGTTCGAAGGTATAGCGCGAATATTTTTATGAGTTTGTTACAATGTTCGAGGAGCAATTAATAATCATTCACCATAATATCACCAAAAAATAGCTCAATTTCACCCCTTTGACGAATGAGTTGAGATCATCGAACCATAATCATTCGTCAAAGGGGTATGTGAATTAGCTCTTACTATGGTAACTAGGTATTTCTACCTAGCCAATGTTCCCTAACCAACCAGTTTTTATTCATTTCATTCCAAGGCTCTCTCTCTCTCTCTCTCCCTCCCTGAAATATGTAATTCGATTGTGGCAGCAAATACTCTTCCATCACGGATCCAAGGATGCTCCTTTCCTCCCTCATTTTTTCTTAAACGACATCGTTTTGCTCATTTTTTTGGTACATTTCCAAAGCATCCTAATTAGACATGTTATTAGCATGCGGTGGCATCTAGGGACTGCTTTGTGCTGATCTCATCGCGTTACGTCATGCAAAGTCCGATTATATTATAATCATCTTGTCGAAATTCAACTAAGTGTTGTGTTTACATGCTAAAAGGATTTTGTTCTCTTTTTTCCTTTTAATTTATTTTAGGACAATATTAATATCACATTATTTGTATTGCAAGTGTTTATGTATTTTTTTTTTCATTCATTCAATTTATCTATGTGATATTCAAAGATCTGCCCTTGTGAAAAACTTAGTGTTTGGATACACATTAAAGATATGCTCTTTTGAAAAACTTGCACCCTGTTTGGTTGGGTTTTCGAAACCGGTTTTTGAAGACCTACACTTGTTCGATTTCCCCAAATGGTTTCCCAAAATCATTAGAAAAGTACCCACATGCAATACTTTGAAGACCAATTTTGAAGTCTTTTTTCAAAAAGGATTTTCCAAAACCGGGTTTGGAAACCCATCCGAACAAGGCCCAAGGTGTTTAGATATACATTAACAAATAGTACATTAAAGGAGAGAGAATCTGTAGACGCATGGGTTGCGTCGGTCACTAATTTGGCTTTGTTCGATTTAGATTAAGATTGAAGTTCGGATTGTTTTCTAACTCTGGAACACATAGTCCAAGTTTAACAGTTTAATAAATATATGGATAAGTCCCATTAATTGTGTTCCTCTCAAGTGTTTTGTACACTTAAAACTCTTTCATACAGTTTTTTTTTTTGTTGATATATTTTCATGCTTATTAATCTGTTTTTTTATGCTTGAACTATGTATTATAAAAAAGAAAAGAAAAAAGGGACATGAGATCATGTTGTGACAGGCCACGAAGTAAGAGAAAACAAACCAACAAGCGAAAATCAAAGACACAAAGATTTACGTGGTTCCCCCAAAGCACGAAGCTCTAAAGGTACGTCCACGGGCGAAGAGTGATAGAGGATTCACTATGAACGGGAGAGAATACAAAGAGCCGGCTATACCCGTAACTCCAATTGAAACACCCAAAAGATATCTAGGGACAAAGTCTCAAGAACACGAAAGAGACAAGCAAAACCCTAATATCTAATCCCAAAAGTTAAAGACTATCAATGGAACAACCAAGAAACCCTAGCAAACTACGAGGAACCCCATGGGGGCTCCCTCAAAGGGATTCACTCAAGAAGTCCAAAGCCCTAGGAGGCCACAAGACTCCTATTTATAAGAAAGTATGAAACCCTAATCCGAGTAGGAATCCAACTGGAAGTAGTCTCCCGGTAGCGCTACACCATAAATGGTGTAGCGCTCGAGATGGATTAAAACCGAAGTTATTTTCTCGGTAGCGCTACACCAAGAATGGTGTAGCGCTCCTGAACTTTCTGTTCACAAATCTTCTTCCCCTTTGCCAAATTCAAGGCACAATTCCAACAGATCACATGATTTGTTTTCGTGGAGTTGGAATAAAAAATATATATTCATCTGTTTTTCTTGATAGAATTGTGACTTGTATCTAGTGGGAGGCACAACGAAATAGTACAGCCTTTCCAGGGCTTGTGTTACGTACCGAGCTCATTAACTAAATGGGCCTAAATTCGACCTCGAGCTCAGCTCAATTACTAAATAAGTCGAGTCAAACCGAACCAAGCAGAGCCACAAACTGCTTGCGAGCAACTCGGTTCATTCTACACGCATACTTGTTGCTACAGCCCATCTAATGAAAGGTAGTACTTTCAGTCCCATCAATTAAATAACCTTAACTGCACTAGTGTGGTCTTTTTCATTGCTTCTTTAGTTATCTTTCAATACGTGTTCCCTAGTGCACTTCAATGTGTATTTCCAGATAGATTATTATAGAAAGACAGAAAAAAATAAAGCAAAAAAACAGAACTTGATGAAGTGCAAATAACAAAAAATAAAAATTCTGAGTTTTCTCACTTAGGAGATCCACCTGCAACTGTAACTCATCCAATAGTAAAAAGCACACATTGGCTTTTCACGTTTTTCGAGACAACGTATTCTCCTCAATCCCCACATACATTAACTAAAAACGCCCAAACTAAAAAGTCAAAAAATCAAATTAGTGGAATAGGGTCTTAAAGACTTTCTCCAATTAGAAAAAGCTTACATATTCATCAAATGGACCCTCAAGAATCAAGATTCTCACTTGAAGATTCATTATGTGATACAAAATGGAACCTCCGCAGTCCCATATGGAGATTCCAAACTGTCATTTATAAGCATTTATGTGTTAATTGTTGGCACCAAAATTATAAAGATCTGGTTGAATCATATTTGATATCACTCATTCGCACAAATAGCAATGTCCAATCAATTTTTTCTTTTTCTGTTCAAAAAAAAAAATCAATTTTTTCTTTTTACGAAATTCCATGTGTCAATGTTATGTCTTACCATCATTAGTAGTCTACAGACTAGTCTAGTCAGTTAGATCCGTAACCAATATCGTACGCAGTGCACTAGGCTCTCGGTTAAACCAAGTATGATCGGAGAGAGGTGGTGGCCGTTAAGGCAAATTCACAACTTGAACCCGTGTTACAGCTCACAACAGCTCTTGAAGCAAATAACATTTGCCCATGGAACAAGTCCAACTAGCTCCAAATACCATTGCCCACATCCACATACAGAGGCATGATTTGTGTCTGCTAATCATGGTTTTATGCCTACAATATCTCTTCTTTGAAATCAAATCTTCGTATTTTAGAGAACAGCAACACATTACAGAGGTATCGGCTGAAAAAACAAAAATCCAACATTTCTCAAGGTTCCAAGTAGAAGACAGAGGAAGTTCTTATGCCCACTTGTAACTAAGTGGTGCCATGGTGACGGCCTATCCTCACGGACAGTAGCTATGGCTCGAACTGGACATTCCACTGGCGGGTTGATCGGGAGCCCCTTTGGTCACGCCCAGGGAGGTTGCTACGCTAGTTGCCCCCTCCCACCCTTTTCGCCGTTCAAAAAAATAGAAGACACAGGAAGTTCTTATTTCACCAAAATGGGAGACAGAAAGCAAAAGTCACATCTGGAATGGTCACTAACAGAGTACCCGCAATGGTCTTATATAGCTGAAATGGCATAGAAAATGGACAGTTTCTGTTGCCTGTAAGGAACACGAGACTAGTTCCAATTTCCCACTCGACTCCCTGTATCAAGAATGGAATGAGCTGCTCTATTTTGCAGTCAAGCTTTTCCTCCCTCTTAGCTAATTAATCCATCTCAAGACTGGATTTTATTTCAAGAACCAAGTACCATGAAGTCAATCTGATAGCAACAAAGAAAATGTTGTGTGATAAGCCGATGTTTCAAGGATACGCAGATAAAGATCATTAGGGCTAGTTACTCGGTATCGCTAAAACGTAACGCCTGTTCGACCTTCCTCCAATGAGCCAGTAAAAGAGGGGAAAAAAGAAAACTAAAAACTACTGCAAAAACATTCACATGTAGTTTTATGCAATTTAACAGAATTATTCACTTGTTCCATTACTCCATTTCCAATGGCACAAATAGAAGTATCTTAAAGAACACTTGCAGCTTAAATTCATCAATCATGTCACATACACTCATCTCACAATGATACTCACATAGCTTCAATGCAACAAGAACACACATAAAGCTAATACAAACAGCTGGAGACAGTAGTGAATCATGAACCAATTTACAAGGTCAAGGAATAAAGAAGCAAAAATATATTCGAAAGAAATCACATACTAATGTTTATTTGGGCAACACAGATTGTCTGAATTGCTCAAATCATTCTTTCTTAATCCAAACTCCACTCTCGTCGCATGGGAATAAAGTCAGTCTTGGGCATTTTACCTTCTCCAAGTATTTCAGGTTCGGAAATAAATCCTGCAGTTCCCTCCAATCCATCTCTATTTCAGTCAAGTACTTAAGGCGTAATTCCTCCACTTTCCACCTGACCTTTTCCCTCCCCACGTGTACTGCCTCCTCGCCATCAAAATCCTGGAATTGACCCAGATCAGAGAATTTGCCTCCTCTAATATAGAGCTGCGTTAAGCTCTCCATTTTGTCAGCCCTCAGCCATTTCGGTGGAATCATCTCTGGAAAACACTGAAGGTCCAGTTTTGTCAGTCCCAAGGAAAGCACTGGCTCTTCTACTGCCACTGTTGCGGCCTTGGAGCTTGGCAACAATGACATTTTTCTGAGTAACGATCTCCCGACGGACGGTGTTGTTGGTTCACTGACATCTTTGTTTTTGCCATCTTCTCTATTTCCTTTATTCGGTGGCCTTGGCAATTGCTTACCACCAATATCGTTGTTTTTGCCATCCTCTCCACTTCCTACATTCGTGGTGCCTAGAGATTGCTTAGAGGTAGAGACCCGTGTTAGCGATATTCGAACTGATTTCTTGGAAACTTCTGTGCCTTGTTCTGCTTCATTATGGTCTTTCTTTTTGTTTTCTTCTCTATTTTCTCCAGCTGAAGAATTTCCTCCACTGTTATCTTGCTTATCAGTTTCACCTCCCTTAGCTTGTACAGAGCCCCTTCCCCAAGCGATTGTAAGTTTCTTAAGAGCCTTGTAGCCATTCAAAGCTTTTAGATCTTCAGGTGATGGAAATTTATTGTCACCGGTGTGAATGCTCAATTTTCGGAGGTCTGTTAATCTTCGCAAATCCTCAAGATTGCAAGATGTTTTTCGGTCAGAATCTCCGACCACAAAGCCACTAAGGACTTCGAGCTTGGAGAGCAGTGCAAGTCCTTTGGGCATCTGATCTAAAAGGTAACACTCCGACATGTCCAAGTGTGTCAAATTCTTTAGCAACCCAATTCCTTCTGGAAGCACCTCAAGGTTGTGACAAGCCCTAATGTCAAGGATCGTAAGGTTCGAGAGCTTCGAAATGGACTCAGGAAGCTGCACAATTCTAGAGATTCCTTGAAGACTCAAAAACCTAAGGTATTTGACATGTTCCAACCCATCCAAGGCGTTTGCATTTTTCCTCTTCGGAGTTTTGGTGTCCTCAATTTCAATGTGATGAATGGCCGAGGTCTGCCACCTTCCCAGATAAAGCACATTGACGTTTTTCATTTTTGCGAACAATTCAGGGGAGAATTCAAGAAAAGCCTCATTAAGATTGAACAATGCATGAAGTTTTTCGAAACTCTCAATCTTTGGTAACTCTTTACCAGTTAAGCATGCCCGGAGAGAACTACATTTGTCCCCTTTAATATTTCCCTCGTCATCAAAATCGAAGAAGTTAGCTCTCTTGGCAAGCTTAATCACCATAGAGCGAACAAAAGGGTGCATCTTGCATATGTTCTCCCCGAGGCTAAACTTTTTGCGCATGGGCACAACATATCCCTTTGCAACAAGCTTTTTAAAGAAGTCATTGGCGAAATGCTCCGCAGTCCTTTTTCTGGTGTTATCTGCCGCAGTGTTGTTCCTCTCTGGTAGGGGAGGAACAGACCCCTCTCCGATCCTCTCCGCATCGTTGTTTCTCTCTCGTAGGGGAGGTACAAACCCCTCTCCGATCCACCAATATACCATGACCCTTTTCTTGATCTTAGCATTTTCCGGGAATATCGAGAAACTAAGTAGACACATCTTCAACTCCATGCTGAGCTCACGGTAACTCGCCTCGAATTCTTTAAACACAGGGGTCAACTCAAACGCCACGTTCTTCGTTAAGTTGGGCATATCAAACATATTATCAGCATTAGTTCCGATGGCGTTTGCACCGCCATCGTGCCAAGAGCTTGGCACGATGGACTCTTCATGTTCATCCTTGTGTTCGGATGAGATTTTTTTCTTCAATTTCTTGACGATTTTCTTCAAATCCCTGAAATCTTCTTCACTTTCGGTATCTTTGAGCTTGTTGAATCTATCTTCAGCTGCCTCGATTTGTCTTTGATAAGTCTTTATCCTCTCGGATGCATTGTTAATGACTTCCAGATCTGCTTCAACCAATCTCGAAAGTGGCTTAGCCACACTATGGCCTCCTGATGCAGGGAAACATGTAACAAACATTATGTACACAACAACCATAATCAGGAATAATTTTCTAGCAAATCTTTCTCACTTACAAAATCAACTTCCTACCCCCAATGATTTACCCCACCAAAAAAACTTCCTACCCATAATCATAAGGCTTAAAATCAAATTTTATAATCGTAGCATATAACAAACTACTACAAGCAAACAACATGAAAACGCAAATTCACATGTCAGGCAACAAATCATAATTCTTTTAGAACAAGTACATTGAAATAAAAGGGAAAAATTAAATCATAGCAAATCAGTAGAGTCGCATCTCCTACCCTTACCCTTTTTTACTCGAACTCAAAATTTGAGTAAAAAAACCCTCAAAATCCACCCCCCTCCTTGGCTCAAACCTATGCCAACTTGCATTTACTCGAATAAAGGGAGTCTCTGAATTTTTACGCGAACTTTACAAGGCCCTCCCAAATTTACAATTATGCCTTTCATGAAGCTTTTACTCGAATTTGTGTTTAGATTTTGGTTTGTTGCTTCATATCCAAAGAAGCTTTTACTCAAATTTTTCCTCTAATTTAAGTAAACCTATAAAGGGGGAGATTATCTGACTTATGCCTGGCTATCCTAAATTTTAAAATTCCAACAAAACACTAAAAACCCAGAAGTAAAATCCAAAAAAAGAAAAGAAACCTCACCTCCGCCGTTAGCGTCGCCTTCATTTGGCCCGGTTGCGTTGCTGCTACTGTTGTTTCCAGTTGGGTCCGGCTCCGTCAATCCGGGTTCGCCGTTAACTGATTTGGGATTCGAATTCCCCTGTTTGGATTTGAAAGGGAGGCACAGAGAAGTAGCAACTTTGGAGGATTTCTTGTTGGGTATTGGTTGATCTACGCCTACTGGTTTCGAATTTTCCTTGTTGTTGAGGTGATTGGTCGGCGTGAGCTGGATCGGATTGTTGGAAATGGGGGAGGAAGGGTGGTTGGTTTCTGCAGCGGGGACGATTTCGTGAGAAGCGACGGAGATGGAGGAGGGGAAATGAGATGGCAAGGAGGCGATTTCCGTCGACATTTGTGGTTTGTTTTTATCAGAAAGAGAATTGAGAAGATGAGAGTGTAATGGCTGTTTCAATGGGTGATAGCAGATTAGATGAGGATTTCTTTTTGTTTAGTAATACTCCCTCCCTCCTTTCTTTTATAGTGTAGATATTTTCATTTTGGGTTGTCCCTTAATAAGTATGTATTTTGAAAAGTTAGTGGGTATATTTTCTATTTTGCCCTTAAAAGTAGATTTCTTTTTGAAAAGTTAGTGGCTATTAGGGCTGCTCAAAAAAACCGGTGAACCATGAATCCGGTCTGGACCGAACCGATCCGTGCCTTTTGTATTTTAACCGTGGATTAATAGTCCGGACACGGATTCAAAAAATAAAACCGTGACTCTCGGTCTGGACACGGATTTTGATTTTAAAACCGTGGATTAACCGATCCGGACCGTGAGATTTTTATTATATATAATTTTTTTAAAATAAATAAATAAATATATATATATATAGATAGATAGATAAATAATTTTACCACCTTTATAATATTGACAATTTGATATTTTGATATGGAAGGTTATAGCCTATTGTGTTTGGAATCCAAAATCAATCTTGGGTATTATTTTTTGGAAAAATTTCAAAAAAGCACCTGACCTTTCACGAAAATCACAGATACACACCTGAACTTTTAATAATGTCAATTAAACACCTGGACTATTCAAAACGTCATCAATTACACCCCCACCGTTAACGTCCGTCTATTTCACTAACGGATCTACTTACTGGTCCCACTTGAGGTCCCACTTGAGGCCCCACCCGAGTGTACGTGGAGGAAGTTTCTGGATTTTGAGCGCCAAAAATTAGTGGGTCCCACGTTCTACAACCAACAACCCTAATCCCTTTCCCCATTTCCCTAAAAAACGATTAGGGTTAGGAGAGAGATTGGGGTTTTCAATTCGAGTCTCTTCGATTCCCTCTGCAAATCCAAATTCGTTGCTCAATCGAACCAAATACAAGGCGATTTTGGAAGAAATCCAACCATAGCGTGGCGTTTGAGGGAGACTGATGGTTGGCCTCCAAGCTACGGTAAAAGCTGAACCCTTCTTCCATTGCGTTGGCGTTATACCCTTTATACAACAATTATTGTGATATTGTGGAACCCATGAATTTTTGTCATCATGTTTCCCACATTAACCCAGACAGAGGACCACCTTAATTTGTCTTCACTCACACCTACCATTCTTGTCTTCACTTGTCCCACAAACCCATGATTTTTTTTTTTGCCTTTTTCCTTTGTTTATTCGTGTGGAATCTTGTGTGCATACATAGTAATTGATTAAAGTAATATTAATGCCATATTAAAGTAATATTGATGCCATATTTAATCATTTCATGCACTTTTCAACACATGCATCCTCTGGACACTTTACCATTAGAATGTTTTATGGGGGTATGTTGGGATCCAGAGCTTCAAAACCATACTCAGGGGGTGGTGTAGGCTATTTTGACTATTGTCACGTGGATGAAATTTCAATAATTGAACTTTGTAGTATGGTTCGTCAGTTGGTGGGTAGATTTAAGTCCATGGATTTGTACACCATGATGGATGGAGACTTCACATTAATAAAAACTGATGTTGATGCAATGTTTGTGGGTACATTATTGAATGAATATAGAGAGGTCGGTATTTTTAGTGTGAAGGATAAGGACGTGGAGATCGATGTGGTGAAGTGGGGCATAATATAAGGACTTGCAAGAAAAAAAATGGAGCTGAAACCACTGGGAGAGAAGGCCCTCCAATGGATGCTAATGTTGTGAGAGAAGGCCAAGCAACAGTTGCTGCACCTGCACCAACTTATACTCATCCAGACCAAGTTGTGAAATTTGTCCTAAATGTAAGTAAATTATAGTGAAATCAGTCCCATTTATCTGTCTCATTTATGTATCTTTTGTGAACTCTTTCTTAGGTGTTTCCTGTGTCCAACCGATGCAGGTGAATGAACTGGGTTTTGGTAGGACGTCAATGACAAGGCCTACTAAATTGGCGGTAAGTACTTTGCAATTTATTAATTGTTTGCCACAGACACTGCATTTACTAAGCATAATTCATTTTCTCAATTTGTAGATCAAAAGGACTGTCCAACCCAATGCAAGTGTGAGTCAAACTGGATCTGTTGTTCTGTCCAAGTGAAGTTGCATCAGTACATTCTGTAACCCTTTTTTGTGAAGCTGCAAATGTCCATTCTACATTCCTCTTTTGACTGTGTTTTGGATCACAATGTAATAGATGAGTTAATAAATTTGTAGTTTGACAAAACCGGTACAATGGTTGGTAGTTGCTGATCAATTTGGTAGTTTGATCAGGTGTGATGACCCTTTTTTTTGTGAATCTGATAGCGTGAATTCTGTTAGGCCCTTTTTGTGAATGGATGAATGTAATAGACTAAGCATTGGGTACTATGTTTTGGGTTAACCTGTGAATGGATGAATGTAACAGACTTCTCAACTTGTTATGTGATTGTTACCATTTTGCTACTGCACATGGTTTGTGAATTTCATTCATTCTGCCCAGACTGCACATGGTGTGCTTGTTACCATTTTTTAGTTATAATTTTGCTGCTGCACATGGTATGTCATGGTTTGTTACCATTTTTTTTTCATGTAAATGGTGTGTCACAAGGAGAGAATCTGCACATATAGATTAAAGGATACCATTCATTCCATAGATAGATAGATTAAAGAAATCCATACAACACATGCCTCTCATAACTAGAGAATTCCTCCTACTACTATTACATGCCCGGTCCAGTACAAACAACAAATTACAAAATACCATTACTACTGCCATAACACCATACATCCCTTACCATTACAGTCTACTAATACCATTGCTACTGCCATACCAGTGCCACAACCATTACTAGAGGCACCAAACAATTGCAATCACCACCCAAGAAACCACCAGTGCAGCCCACAGTTTCCTCTTTCTTGCCTTGCATGCCATTTCGTTGTTCTCCAGGCGGTTAATCCTCCTCAGTAGCCCAGGGATTATCTGGACAAACCTCTTGCACATGGGTGGATCAAACCACATGAAATCATCGCACTCATTTTTCGGGCAAGAGAGGAACCTTCGCCTAGGGTTTGCTGCTGTCCACGAGGTTTGTATAATGCGTTGTCCGCGTCAGGAGTGGCAGAGGTTATCCACGAAGGTTGAGTTCGAGCTGCTGTTGTTGGTTGCATGAAAGGCCATTTTTTTCTTGCACAAAGAGAGAGAGAGAGAGAGAGAGAGAGAGAGAAAGAAAGGATGTAATGGTAGGTAGAGAGGTTAAATAGGGGGAGAGAGAGATAAGTTTTGGCGGGTTTTTTCCCACCAATTGACAAATTTCCCACCAAGATGGCCAGGTCATCAGATCTGTTAGTGAAATAGACGGAAGTTGATGGTGGGGGTGTAATTGATGACGTTTTGAATAGTCCAGGTGTTTAATTGACATTATTAAAAGTTTAGGTGTCTATTTGTGATTTTCATGAAAGGTCAGGTGCTTTTTTGAAATTTTCCCTTATTTTTTAGCTATCTATTTTAATTCCATAATGTTCAAGTTTAGATTTGTTCAATTAATTTGTTAGAATGTTTAATAAACTTTCATTATTTCTTTCTAGCGATTGCTCTTTCTATGTTCTTCTTGACGCTTTATATTCTCATCTACTAACTGTATTAGTGAAGTTTTTGTTTCAACGTTAAGTTTGGATTTTTAAATGAGTTGATGATTTTTTTTAGAATAAGTTGAAAATCCGTGGACAAATCCGGAACCGATCCGTGACTCGCGGATTAGGATTGGATTCATGTCAATCCGAACCAATCCGGACCGTGAGCACCCCTAGTGGATATTATTATATTGATAAGGGTAAGTAGTGGAAAGTAGATGTAAAAATTGTAAAAGTTGATGTGAAAGAAAATAAGTTGGAATTACAAGGCAACACACTTAAAAAGGGACGGAGGGAGTACAATAACGTAGGAGTAATTACACGTATGGTAATCGTCAGCTCCGTGGGGTTGGCTTATACGCCCCCCCGGCCCCACCCCTGAACCCCCAAATCATTATTTTACCCCTCCTAATTATTTTATTTATGTTATTATTAATTAATTTATAAATTCATTTAATTATTTAATTCATTTCTTTAAATTAATTCATTTAATTATTTAATTCAGGTTGTTTAATTATTTATTTATTTAATTCAATTTCCCCTCCTTTAATTACTTTATTTATATTATTTATGTTATTTATATTAATTCCTTTCTT
>JAXBDA010005436.1:0-24457 GCA_036023075.1 Gaultheria prostrata
TAGATTTTATCACTTTTTGACAAAAATCAACTAAAATCAAGTGTAGATTTTATCAAGTGAGACAAACATGTGATTTTATCTCACTTTGATAAAACTCCCTAAAATCAAAAATCTCATTTTATCTCATTTTATCTACTCGGAAACTCACCCTTCAAATTGAATTCAAACAAGTCGTTCGTGCATCAAGTAATTTGCAAGCAGCTCGATTCATCCAAAGCATTCCTAATCAGCGTATCCCAAAGAATTCACAATTAGCAAAATTTAAGACCTTGTTCAAGTTTCAACTTTTGTTCTTACATAATAGCTCTAGAATTTTATTCACTGCTTGTGTGTGTGGCTTTTTTATATACGTTTTGTTGGGCGGAGGTCAGGTGAGCTGAGTCCAGCATCCTGCCGTGGCGGAGGGCAGGTGGGCCGAGTCTCAGTTGACCCGTTGGCACTTGGGCGCGATCGGGAATAAGGAATAAAGTTGCGCCTTCACTAACACACCTGCGGGTTTTTGTGAAATGGTAAGCGCTTGATCCTAACACATTTAATTATGACATGCAAATTTGTATTATTATATACTTTTAGTTGTGGTAATTTGAATAAGACATCTCAGTTAAATGTTTAATTTAAGTTACTATTATGTATGATATCTTTCGTGATTGTGAGTCAGTGATTATCAGTATCACATAAGAAAAGAAAAAGAGAGATGAAACTTTATTAAGAAACGTATTGACCTGCGCCGCAATGCAGTCATATCCACCAACAATATTAATTTAAGAAGCTTTATTTGAATTATATACAACTTGTTTGTAGTTGCCATCATGATCATGGATGTAAGTAAAGGGCATTGGATAAACCACAAGCAAAAGCACTTTTGAGTAGAAAATTGATTAGCATAATCGGTTTTTAATACTTGAAAACATTAGGATGTTATGAATGCTTGCTCTTAGAGCACTGCCACATAGTGTTTTATAGGATTTCTCCACTAAATATTCGTATGATTTCCATCAGCAAATGCATAGCTCTAACACAAATGTTTGGTTGAGAAGGCACTTGGAGTACTAAATACTCGCAAGCATGGGAGCCGAGCAAGACGATAAGATAGTTTCTTACATTAGCCCACCCGTTGATGTTATTCTACTCCTCGAGGCGGATTTGAGAGGAGTAACCTTTGAACGTGTTTAGTTTTTCTTTTTCATTTCTGGTGTACCAAAAAAACAAAAATCACTCAGAATATAGTGGGAACACCATGGCCCTTGTGCTTGTTTATATGGGCCCAACCTTGGCCCTTATCTTAAGCTTAAGGTTGGGCTAGTCTTTATGCACCTCAAGATGGGCTGGATTAGAACTTTACTCAATCTATCCCGGCTCTATTGCCGCAAATGTCCAACCCAACAAGAATTGCAAATAAATCAGGCCGTTTGTGAACTGTTCTTGGTTCTTAAAGGACTCGTTCCAGTTTGATTCATAAATTAAGTAAATCGAATCTAAATCTCAATTTTAGACTCGTTTAATAAATTAGTCAAACCGAACCTAAAATTATTCGACTAGATTAAGTTTGCTAACCAGGATATAAGTTAAATTTCTTTTGGAGAATCACTTATTTCTGGGATGCATATGTGAATTACTATTTGCTCTTGCCTTTTGCCTTTGAGTATATACTCAAGATACTAATTGAGATTGGGTTTTTCCAAAAAATTACTCCAAATTGAATCTCTGTATCCACGATAAAGCCTTCTCTCCATAAAAAAGAGAAAAAATTATCTATTTGTGGCCTTGACCAATACGTCAAGCATAGATGTAGGATATTTGGCGGCTTGTTAAGGTTCATGAATAAGATCGAATTTGGAATTGAACTCGAGTTTGAATTCACTAAAATCTTACAACAAATATGACCACATTAAATTTGGAGGCTCGTTCATAGTTTTTTTTTTCCTGTGGTAAGTTTGATTAAAAAGAAAACTTTTGGAAGAAATTTGCAAGAAACTATGTATTGTTAAATTTACCCTTCACAAAATTATGATAGGAAAGGGGGAAAATATGGGCATACCGGGAAGTGTCACTAGAGATGACAAATTTCACAAGAAAATAAAATTTCTTTGTAGTTTTTAAAAAGAAAGTGCAACTACGTAACCATACTTAAATGAGCTGTACAAGAAAATTTACTTTCTAGCACTTTCTGGTATATTATTGCTATTCAAACACCATAGAAGTTTTGATAAAAAAAAAAAAAAACACCATAGAAGTTGCAAGTGGTGGCTAGCGCATGTTGTAAAGTTTTTGAATGCCCCACACTGCATTCCAGGATCGAATCTCATTCCCACCCTCATGTAATAGATTAGGAATAACGAATGACAAAAAAAAAACCAAAGAATTTTATTTTATTTTCCCTTTCTCTTTCTTATATTTTCTATCATTTTAACTCTAATCAAATAGACTTAGAGAATTGAGGAGAAATTAAAGAAAAATATTTTTATTTTGGAAAATGCTATGGGTACCCCAATTTTTGCACCCCAATTGCACACCTGCACACGTGTCACAATCTCACTCGTCCTCCCCTCCCTCTCTCTTCCGTCCACCTCTCTCTCCCCGCAGGACCTCTCTTTCTCTCATTTAATATGTAGTACTTTTTCCTCTCTCTCCTACCCACTACCCCCTTTTTTCTCACATTTTTTATTTTTTTAAAATTAAAATGTTTATAACTTTTATTTTTCATATCCAATATTTGAAAAAATATATATATATTTGAATCTACTAGTTGATATCTATCAAACAAGACCAATATTGAATAAGTAATTATTCAATATGGCGTGTTTTTTAACAGCCTAACACTTTTTTTTAACGGCCTGACACTTACAAGTGAGGGTAGTACTAACAAATCCATAAAATATTTCTACCGGTTTTCGGTATCCAATTAAGATGATTTTTATAAAATTCTGTTTATTTAATATTTTAAACGTCCGCATAAAAACTCAGCTCAATAGGGTATTAACAGAGTATATTTTTCAATGTCCTGACACTTACAAACAAGGGGTAATCGGATATTACATATTCATCATGCTAATCGGATATTACCATTATTGAAACAACTCATGCCGAGACTTTTTTTTTTTTTTTTCCCAGAAACTTCCTGTTTTTTCAAAACTAATTTTTTTTTACTGTTTTTCCATTACTGTTTTTTTTCTTCAAAAAGGTGTTCCTACAAACCTTTTTTTTTAGTTTTTCCATTACTTTTTTTTCTCTCAAAAAGGTGTTTCTAAAATCTTTAAAAAAAAAATTTTGTTTCTTTCAAAACTTTTTGTATGTAAAATTATTTTTTTAAATACTCTTTTTACACACCCAAAAAAAATGTATTTACAAAACTGTTTTTTTGGGTGTTTTCAAAAATTAGATTTACGCTTACCCTTATTTGTAAGTGTCAGGACGTTAAAAAAGATACTCTGTTAATACCCTATTGAGCTGATTTTTTATGCGGACGTTTAAGATATTAAATAAACAGACTTTTATAAAAATCAACTTAATCGGATACCGAAAACCGGTAGAAATATTTTATGGGTTTGTTAGTACTACCCTCACTTGTAAGTGTCAGGCCGTTAAAAAAAAGTGTCAGGCTGTTAAAAAACAAGTATTTATTCATTATTGGTCTTGTTTGATAGATATTGTCGAGTAGATTTCAAATATATATATATTTCAAATATTGGATATGAAAAATAAAAGTTATAAACATTTTAATTTTTAAAAAATAAAAAATGTGAGAAAAAAGGGGAGTGGGTAGGAGAGAGAGGAAAAAATACTCCATATTAAATGTGTGAGAGGGAGAGAGAAGTGTCCTGCGGGGAGAGAGAGAGAGAGAGGCGGACGGAAGAGAGAGAGGGGAGGACGAGTGAGAGTGTGACACATGTGCAGGTGTGCAATTGGTGTGCAAAAATTGGGGTACCCATAGCAGGGGTCATTTATTTTCCTCCTCTTCTTTTCTTTCTCATTTATTTTCCCTAATATACTTTACTTTGCAACAAGTTCCAAACACGCCCTTACTACTACTTCACCCAAACCAGCTAGAGCGAGAGGGAGAGAGAACAGAGAGCTTTGACCGAACAAAATCGAAACCCTAATTCACTTCTGTAAGCTAATTCTCTCTGATTCCTTCAAAATGCTTTATTATTATGCGTATATCGTGTATGTATAGTTATTTTAGATGTGGTAAGGCCTAATTGGGTGTGCTTATATGGGAAAATGTTTGTGTGTTTGTTCATAGTTGTTGACATGATCGAGTTTAAACTTAACCTTCACATGCCAATTTTATTGCTTATGGTCTTATTGCTGTTCTCTATTATGTTAGGTTCAATAGTTTATTCAAAGTTGCCTCTTTTATTGCTTAATGGATTCTATCAAACTTTTAGCCAAAATAGGGTAAAAATGGTTTCTATTGAAGACTGACAAAAGATTCAAAACTTAGCTTCTTTTTATCACCAATGGTTTCTATGTGGCTGGTGTTGAATAAACCTAACATAGGTACATTTTGCAAGTGGCACAAGCCGCGTCATTGATGGAATAACCCGTTCAGTTCAGTGGTGGTTAATCATGGAACATTTATGTGAATCTTATGCACTACTTATAAGTGCATTATAAGAGCTCTTAGATGGGGAAAACAATCTCTATGATATTATTGTTAGTTGTGTTGCTTCTTAACAGCTGGCTTGAATTGCATACTCATCTGATAGAGTTTATGCATCGTTCCTCCCTAAGTTCGTCTGAATTGAAGACATGAGCCCACTTTCGGGCTATAAGTCTATGTAATTTAAACCGGAAGGAAATCTCCAAAGTGCCATCGCCTATTGCAGAGGAAGCGGGGTTTGTTAGTTTTGTAATTGTGTTGCCTTTTTTAACAGCTGGCTTCGATTACATATTCATTTGATAGGGTTTATGTGGTGTCTGTCCTTTCTAAATACGTCTGAGTTGAAGTTTTCATTTATTTGTTTTTTCCCACTGTCAGTTTTGGTTTTGGTATTTTTGTCACTTGTTGCTTTTTCTTTCATTGTTGTTCTCGGAAATTTTCTTTGTGGACTATGGTTTAGCCGTTTCGTGGTTCGTATCTGTTTCCTTATAGTAGTGAGTTCTCAACTGCAGGCTCTGATGCGGTAATGTCAGGAAAGTTTCCCGCTTCACTAAGATACCGAAATAGTCAACAACATACTTCTCTTCCATCATGCAGGAATCAATCAAAATTCTCAGGTGTTATTTGCCCACATGAGACTGCTTTTGCCTTTCGTTGGAGATACTTCCCCCAGTTATGTTTCGCTAGAGCGACTCACAGTTCATCAACCAGCATGTGTAAGTAAGTCCTAAAACTTAATTAAGGTTTTGTAGCCTCAAGTCTTTTGAAATATTCGCGCATTTTCACGAATTTTTTTTTTTTTTTTTTCAGTTTTGTACTTCCACGCTTCTATGTAGGAGCATCTTTACATAAACCTTGAAGCTTGATTCTTAGAGTTGGAACATGTTGTGGAGTTATGATAGGATTACATGGTGGTTGATGTCCTATTATGCAATGGTAGCTAGCGTATCACATTTGGCTATTGTCTGATGTCCCTCTGCTGCCTCATCATTTGATAGTTTCCACATAGTGGTTGTTCCTCAAGCCACAACGACAGATATGGGCCATTGTAGGGTACCACATAAAAGCATATCAGATGGTACAAAATGTGGTCACCATAACATTACTCTCATTGGAATAAGAGTTGGCTTCGAACCTTGAATTGAATGGAAGCTCAAATTCCATGACAGAGATCCATTGCTCACATACCACTTCAAATTAGTTACATGAAGTGGGTGAGGGTGAACATTACCCTCACTTTTGTTGGCCCTTTCTAATTAGTCTTTCTTGTACTATGCCAAGTTGAACTTTAAAAGGAATGTTTTTTAATGAGCTTTTGTCTATTGTTTAGTGGTGAAACCAAAAAACACAAAGTATAAAGAGAAAGGAAAAGAACACTAAACTAATGCTTCTTTAGTTCTTCTGTATCGTATGGCCATAAATACACAAACTGTCTTCAGATGTCCATAACGGCAAAGCCGGAGAATCCCACTCGATTTTAACTCCTTGCGTTGCAGGAAATATGGAAGATCTCATATCACGTGACATAATTTTTGGCTTTTAATGCTAATCATGATTAAACTTGGGAGGGACCTACAAGTTAGGAAGGACCAATAAAAGTGAGGGTAATATTCACTCTTATTACATGAGTGCGAACAAAATTGGGATCGGAGTGGGTTGTCTTTACATTGGTTCGTGCAAACTAGTGTATACTCGAGCATGTATTTAAATATTTAATGTTTGCGTAAAGTAGTGATATACAAGGGTCTTCGTTCTTTTCTTTTTGATATTCGTACCAATGCTATGGTGACCACATTTGGGTACTATATTTTGAGTATCATGTGATGTGTCACCATTGCATTGGTGGACTGTGCTCCACTACATGACATATGTGGCACATTCTACCAATACATTGGTGACACATCCCATGGTACCAAAATTGTGGTCACCAAAGTATTAGTGTTTCCTTAATCATGCCGTAAATGGCAGGTAATCCAATTGTTAGAAGGACAATTCTTAAATCACATAAAATCGCATGTAATGACTTCGTAAACGTCCACAGTAAAAAGAATGGGATAACTGATTGTGTACTTAAGATAAATATTAAATAGTCATTCTCTTTCCTGCATTTTTCTTCTGCAAAGTCGTTACTTCTGTATACATATTATATGGTTACAACCATGAAAATACAGCTCATCAGGTTCAGTTTTTTAGTTGTTGGAACTTGTGGCTCATATGATGTGTATGAGAGGTACTCGTAAAAGGCCAGTGCCGAGCGGAGCGGAGTACGGTGTTATAAGGGCATTATGGGTATTCAGGCTATAATGCGAATTAGGGTTGGAATAGAAGTGGTGGCTATATATACTCTCTATTGTAAAACCCTATGTACTCTGATCATCAATAAAACAACTTCTCTCTCCGCTCCCGTGGACGTACCCGGTTTTGGGGAACCACGTATATTCCTGTGTTGATTCTTTACTGTTTATACTCGTATATCGTGTGCGTGTGTGACTCGATCGTAACATGTTAGTTATTTTCTCCTTATCGTTGCAAAATCCTCTATGTTTTTGACATATATCAAAACTAACTCGAAGAAATCTTTTGAGCAGTTTAGGAGGATAAGTTGGTCAATCAAGGCCACCATGGACACCAGTGGATTGAATTCTCCTCGTGCGAATGGCAACGGTGGAAGCACTCGGCTAGCTAGAGCTATTCAAACTCTTCAAGTCAAGTTGTCCGTGAGAATCCAGAAGCTCAGGAGTGGATTTTTCATGAAAATGCTGTTTTTCTTAGCTGGGTTTTATTGTGCTACAGCCTTTTCCACTGTCATAGGACAAACTGGTGATTGGGATATACTGTCGGCTGGTTTGGCTGTGATTGTGGTTGAGGGAATTGGTGCTCTTATGTACAAAGCTTCTTTGCCTTTGCTCAACAACGTTAGGAGCCTTGTTACTTTGTTTAATTATTGGAAGGCTGGACTTTCCTTGGGTCTTTTCTTGGACGCGTTTAAGTATTGAATTTGAAGACACTAGATTCTTCGGTTTACCCTCACTTTTAATTAGTTGCATTCCACATGATCTACTGAAATTTCGTACCTTTGGCGAGTTTTCAATAGATGGTTGAAATGTTTGTTTTCGTTCCACATAATTGTATTGTAGGCTTAAACCCAATTACTGCTTTGTTCACAGGCTATGTTTAGAGCGACCCAGAAAGGACAATTACATGACATTCACACCCAGTCACTAGTTTACATGGCACGGTGACAGATATTATCCAGCCCTATATTGTAGATTGGCTCGAGCCACTGGAATCACCACGAGTTGGGCATCACAATCAAATGTTCATCACAGTTAGAAGAATAATGGCAGCACGCGTCAACTAACTAGGACACCCGCTTATCAAAAAACAAGTGGAAATTTCACAAGATTATGAAACATAACTAAAGGATCTTCATCAAGTCTTACCCAATTCCCTTTTACAGTATAGAGTTTGTATCTAATAAAAAACAAGATATTAACGAATTATTGAATCTCTTATGCCTGTTTTCATGTTATTGGATGTGTTCGAACTTAAGTCACATAATGTGCCTGTGTGAGCCTGAGCGAAAACAGAAGCGTTACTGTAAGAGCGTTCTTAAAAAATATCTCAAACTACTAAAATTCATGATATCGAGAGCATAGAGTTCCAAGTTCAAACCTAAAAACTCACAACACAAAATCTTGGATTTTTCTAAAGAATTCTCTATGCAATTATTAAGCGATAAGGGGCAACCAACTAAACTGAAAAAAATAAAAAATGGCGCTAATGTTCCACACCTCATCCTCTCTTCTTCCCAAAGAACCCCATTTCCATCTCCACTTCCCCACCAGCAAACCCACGCACCAATTCATCATCAAATCCCAATCCTCCTCCTCAGAACCACCAAAACCCACCACCACAACTCAACCAATCGATGGCCCCACATCCGCTCCAAACCCACCTCCCAAAACACCCACCTCGACCCCCCTAGGGTTTGGATCGAAAGCGAACCAAGTTGGTTCGAAGAAGAAACAGAGACGAGGGAGAGAGAGAGCCTCGGTTATTCGACGAACGCCGGTTGAAAAACCCGGTTTTGTTAAGCCGAAAGAAGGGGTTCAGGCCGAGGAGCAGAGTAGTGCCGGTGAAAATGCTTTCCTTTTGGCTTGGTTAGGGCTTGGTTCTGTTATTCTGATTGAGGGTATTGCTCTAGCCGCATCAGGTATATATTTGCCTATTCGTATCATTTGTGTGTACAGGTTATTGGAGGTGTACGTAAGCTTTCCCGATACTGAGGTATCAAAAAGTTGTGTGCTTAAGTTCGTGGGGAGTATGTGAAATTACTTGATTAGGTTTGTAATTGCCTCCTTAATTGTTTCTTATCATTTAAGAGCATAATCGTCTTGTTTTGTAGAAACCAGGTGAATTTTCCCGGATCATCATTTTCCAGTTGTTGTTGGCCATAAATCCTGCCAAATCAATTGAGAAAGTGGTCATTTTTTTTCGAATGACATAATTCTTTTCACTCGATTTAAACCAGAGTAACCAACAAGGAAATTTACAAAAACATATAGTTTCGAAAATTTTATTAACCAGCATGATTTACGTCTATACAGGCACATACCCACATTAAAGTAGAGTATAGTTTCCCGTCCCCAATTTTTACCTTCAATACTTTTCCGATCACCCTTGGCAAGAACAAGGAGGAGGATGTGTGTGTTAGGTAAAGGATGTGTATGTTCTGGGAGTACAAGTTAAAATGTTCACCCTTGGCTTAAGTTGTGGGAGTACCATTGGTCTTTCCCCTTAAAAAGAGTTGAGAAGGTCATTGGGTTGGAATCATGCCAGAAACTTTGGCCTAACTTGTGGAGTCGAGGTAATAGCTACAAATAGAATTTTCTTTTTCCCGATGGAATCTTTGGTCGTCTAAATCCAACTGGACAAGTATTTACTAAACTAGTCAAGCTTGAGAATCACTTTATACCAATAAACTGACAACCTAGTACATCTCTTGTGATCATGAAAAACTGTTTGAACCAGGTTTTTTAGATTAACAGGTTGGATTAGCTATTTCCAACGATACCAGGTGGTTTGAGGAACTTTTGAATAGTGCATCACTTGAGATTTAAACAGCTTAATCTTGTTCAGTGTAGCTTGAAGTTGATATTTCGATAGTTAATATGTTTCTTCCTTCGAAAATTTGGTGTTGGTTTTACAAACTGTAAATTGGTAGTTACATGACAGAGACTCCAACTATTACACATCGTAAAAATGTACTTGGAACTGATATGAACAAATGCAGACCCATTCATCGGATAGCTCGTAAGCAGTGTAAAGAACACCTGCTTCATTCTCAAGAAGTGTCGTCTTATTTTGAAATTTGTGAGAATATACTAGTTGAACATGGAATGTCTGCGTGAAAGTTCTTGCCTACCATGAAGCAGTTGCTCTTAAATACTGCTAATTGTGCCGTGAAGTTTCCATATATTTTTCTGTGTTAAAGAGTTGGTAATGTGGTTGCCTGTAGTGCCCCTTAGTCTCTGGTTTATCTTAACAATGACTGGGTTGGAATCATAATGTGTACTAAGAATGGTTACTTTTCCTATCTGATTGGCGATTGCTTATCTCAGTTCAAGACTAACATTTCAGCTTTTTAAATTCTCAGGCTTTCTACCAGAAGAGTGGGACAAATTCTTGGTCAAGTATCTATACCCGGTCTTTACTCCAACAGTATTCTTGTTCGTTGCCGGAACCGTCACTTATGGAGTGCTCAAGTACCTGCAAAATGAAAAACTGAAGAATCCACAATGATCTTTTTGAAGGTAAACGACGTTTCTGGGTTGTAAGAGTAAGCTTCTGTTACAAATGAATATGTACAATTGAACAGTTTTCCATTTTCGGATTTAAAAAAAAAAAAACAGTTCTCCATTTTCTGTACCTTTGCTGAGGTGTCCTTTTAATTCTTTAGAGGAAGGTGTCTAATTACCTGATGATAGTAAATGTGAAATTATGGGGTTGGATGGCAGAGGACAGTTGTGTACTGTATCCTAGGACTTCTTTTCAACTGATCATTATCTAGCAGGATTGAGTTCCATTGCAGAAAAATCTTAGTGTGGGTAATAGGAATGCACCTCCTCCGTGTGCCTCATCCAGGGCACCTCCTCTAGGGCACTTCCTCTGAGGTTCCCCTTCGAGGCACCTAATCCATGGTATCTTCTGTCATCCATACACTTAATTAGACTCTCACAAGCCTGACAACTCTATACAAGACCCTAGGTCGGAGCAATGCCTAGGTACCTGCTTCGGACCTGAGGAGGTACGTACGTAGTTTGGAGGCTAGAGTGAAGGGATTGTCAAGACTTACCTCCTTGAAGTGAGCTCCGTGACCAGCCATAGAGAGAGAGAGAGAGTGGGGGGCTTACCTACATCTGACAGAAGATCTATGCAATATCCCGGCTGACATGCTGATACGTGGGAGCCAGTATCATACCAACCATCTGGCTATGATACAAGCATGCATATATCACCCAACTATCTTTGAGAGTCCAATGATGCAGAACTCCAGTTTTGACCCTAACACTCAAAGAGACTCTACCCTGGTGTGCGTTAATGAGGAGAAGCACGCTTACTTTTCCTCGAAGGCTTCAAGGCTCCTATATAAAGAGGAGTTAACGGAGTATTCAAGAAACAGTGAAGCACATTCAATACCTACCTACTACAATTGCTCTCTGGTTCATTGCTCCCTATTACCACTCTCAGAGCTGGCTCAAAAATTTTGGGGGCCATAAGCGAACTCATTAAACGAGACCTACTCTATATTTTGCATATGAAGGTCGGTCAATAGAGCGTATTTATAAAAACAATTACAAAACGTAAATGCATAGTTATCCAAAAATAAACAACCATTACAATACTTTAAAATCCATCCTTTATGTATAAAAGGCTTAGACAAACACTATCCGAGCCCAATACATGTAGGGGTTCTAAAAAATTGGAGGCCCCCATTTTAAACATTTTTTTTGTGGGCCTAATGCCCAGACTTCTTGGGCTTTGCCCTTAAGTTGGGCCACTCCTCTCTCTCTCCCTCTCTCTAAGATTGTCCCAAGCTCTCTCCTCCTCCACGTCCAACGGTCTCTAGCCTTTTTAGCGCCCCCCATATTCTCAGAGGGACACCTCAGGTACTCTTCCCACACCTCACACCCACACTAAGACATCATTTACAATCTACTTTGAAGTTTTTCTGCAATAAATGAAGCTAAGATTTGGACTGCTTAGAAACAAGTAATCACCAATAGAACACTAGTCACATGAATGATAAATGAATCACGATTTGGAAGGAAACTCAGGCTTCCAAAATCATTGTAAACTTGAAAACTACCATAAACCAACGCCAACCCTGGATATCCCGACATTAAGAGGTTGATAGCGGGCAGGCCTAAAGGCAAGGGTATGGTCCAACCATTGATCATGGGTCAACGACGGAAGAAAGAAGTCAAGTAGGTTGTTTCTTCATGTCCTACTGATTGCGTATGTAAACGAAAGTTGCTTTCGCAAGCTATTTTTAAGATTCCGTAAGTCATTTTTTTCTTGAATAAAAGAAAAGTCATGCTCTTTAAACGCCCTAAGAGATATAGGCTTAAGTCATCAGAAGATGAAAAAGGGTGGCGGTCAAGAGCTAGCTGATCAATCAGAGTTTTTGATCGCCTTTTGATGAATGGGGGAAACCCCGGTTTCTAAATAAGCAAACCCATGGTACAAAACCGACGGCTGCTTGAGGGGTGAGAAGTGCCTAACCCAACAAGGCCCTTTTCGAAAAAGCGAATTCATTTGGGACCCTCCAGATCCACTCTATTTCCTATTCAAAGATGTTTTGCCATTGTGGGATTTCTATGTTCGCTAGGGTCTGAATGGGCTATAAAAGCGCCAGGGATAATTGACACAGCCCAGATCGATTATGAGAAAGTAAAAACACCAATTAACACCGTCTTCATACAAATCTTTCTATTCCTCTTAATGCTTCGAGCCATTGTGTCCTTGCTTGAAATGCCCCGAAAGTTGATGAATACTACGTGTTCAAAAAACACAAACCAAACCTCCATTATGTCCCAAGCGATTGGGTCAATCTTTCTTGAATCCTTTTTCGTCACTTTGTTCTGTCAAGAGCTATAAAATCTGATTTGTTCAAGGAATTCGCACTACCAAATTAAAGGCGAAAGTGCATAATCAAACATCTGGCCCAAGAACCCATGTACCGTGTTGATAGAGTTAACCTGTTTAACCACCTCCGGAGTGCTGAAGAGGCCGATCACTCTCTTGTGGATTTGGTCCTCAAATCTCTCATGTGTTGGATCCGTCTGCAAATGGGTTGTCGTCTTTCATTTAACATACAATGTTGAATATAGAATAAGCATGCGTTAGGTTGTCATTTTTCACTGCGGCCTCTCTCTCTCTCTCTGTCTCTCTCTCTCTCATGCTCACGTGGAACCTTTACTTGTTCACCATCAAACTTTCATGATCACTATAACCCTAATAATGTTTCAATTGCATTGCATTGTTGCTGGACCCTAAAATGATAGGTCATATATTAGTACAATTTCGTTGCTATTGTTGCTCATATAGGCATCCATTGTGTGACTAAACCCCAAGACAAAGTTTGAATGAAGACATTAAAAGCAAGGTGTGCTTGCTAGTCCAGTGTGTACAAATGGGGAGGGAGAGAGGTGTCGGCCTCTGCCCTGGAACCCTTATTTATAGGCTCCACAGAGGCTTTATACATTATATTTATTACTTCGACATAACTACAACCATATTACATTTTTCTCCAAACCCGATAAATAGAAAAATAATTAGTTCCTATGCCGCATTCTAATGAGTGCTATTCAATTTTTGTGGATCAACATGCACACTCCATAATGTAAGAATCAGTTTGCGATTGGAGATTGGTAGCCACACGTGGCGTGCTATTGTCCATACCAAAATTCAAGTCTTTGTTGTTCAGTACTTCCACTACAATACACTGCCAACTTGCTTTGAACAAGCTATACGTTGTCAAAGGAAAATAAGAAGACATAAATGTTCAAAATAAATAAATAAGACGTTATTATATACTTTTATCCCCAGCTAAGGCACCACCAGTGGCTATACAGTCGTCGTTTTAGGCAAACAACAAAAAATAATCAAAGAGGTCTGTAATGACGCAAATTTACGATTGATGATGGTCATTTTAACATGCTGAATCACTCTGTTTAAAAGAATTAAAGACGACTACACGCCCAACCCAATTGAGAGTATTCAGACAAGTCTAAAAATATAAACAGGCGGTGCTTAGGTTAGGAGCTTTCACCCATCCGCAGATTTGAAAACAAAAGCATGCATTCAGAATTCTTGAAAATAGAACATAACAAAAATGTGTATCCTCACATAAAACTCATCCTCCTAGCTTCAAAATTGTATTGCAAAACGACGATTAAACGTAAGTTCTACTAAAAAGCTTGATCCCATGTTGGACATCAAAACAAAAAAGGAAGGACGATTAAATTTAACCGGGAATGTATTACGCTCATTTAAGAATCTGCAATTGTAACCTCAACCTCAACACCAGGTTCAATAGTGATGGAGGTGATCTGCTTAACCACATCAGGGGAGCTAAAGAGGTCAATCACTCGCTTGTGGACACGGAGCTCAAATCTGTCCCAGGTGTTTGTTCCTGTGGAAACAAAGGTTGAAGTCAGAAATAAGAGAACAGAACCACTTGGTAATACAATATAAAACTGCCACTCATTCCCATTAATTATGCCACAAGGCAAATTCCAATGGCACTGAATTCACATCTAGGTATGTGCAGCTGCTGTGAGATGACAATAAGTAACAGTCCTAGACTACAAAGTTTAACAAGGCACTACTAGATTACTAATTTCCGACATTTATACAAGGGTTCAGTACTTCGGTTCAAATAGCTAAATTTGCCAATAAGGCAATAACAATAGGGTGAAATCAGTAAGAACGAAATCAAATACAGAACATTCAGCTTCTAAAAATGAAAAGATGCATGCATTTGTGACGACCTTAAGCTGGTAAGGTTTTCAAATAAAAATAAAATTGTGAAAAGAGCAGCTTACCAGCTTGAAAACCTTATTAGACGGCACAGATAAAACAAAGCTGACCCATACAAGTCCTAGCAGATCATGATGTGCACCGCATAAAAAATAAAGAACCTTTACTGGTTTACTATATTTGCTAATGCTACACTGAACAAAGGTATGCTGAAAGTTTTAAGAAAAGCCAATAAACAAATTCACAACTACAAGAAAAATGTTGCAACTGCATTTTCACATCTTGCCAAGCACTACAAGGACCTCGAGCATAAAATGGAATTATGGGTCACTACAGAACCCTCTAATTAATCAGATTCAATAAAACAGTACCTTCACCACAAGGGGACTTCCTAGTAGTGATGTGAAGAACTTTAGTGGGCATTCTCACAGGTCCCTTCACCCTCAGCTTTTTGTCCTTGGCACCACGAACCAAATCCGCACACACTGTTGTCAAACAAAAACAAGGTAGGAGACATCAACAATACATGCAGATGCTAACTATCAAAGATGCCTCAAGTTGAAAGCACGAGCTAAAAGACAGATTACAAATCTCCAGTTCAAGTAGGGGGAACAAAAACTTCCCCCAAAACTCAAACCCGTCCAAACTCAATAAAAATAACTTCCCAAACTTTATTCTCTGACACGCTGCTGCTAACTTCAAAAGCTAGGCCTACCAACCTTGCATCAAAATTTGGATATTCATGTCGATTGATCCACCTGGAATCATATATATTCTTATCGAATCTTCATGAAAGATGTGCAATTGCAAGTGCTCAAAATCATTTCTGCAGCCTAAAAGTTATAATCCCACTGTTCAGCTCAAATCTCAGCTAAACATCAAAGATGCATTAAGCTGAAAGCTCGTGATAAAAAGACGAATAAAAGATTCCGCCTGGAGTGCGTAGAGGGTGGGTGGGTCTGAGTGTATTGGTTGGGGAAAAGAGCTTCCTCCCGAACTACAACCCTTCAAAGCTCCACAAAATAATTTCCCAAACAATATTCTCCGACACACAGCCGCTAACTTAGAGGGCGTGTTTGATAACAGGTATAGGTATGAGGGGATTGGTAATGAGATTTGATTAGGATTGGGACTGGTAATGAGGTAGGATTGGTAATGAGGTGAGATTGATAATTTTCATGTTTGTTTTACACTGGATTAGAAATTGTTATCTAACATGTTTGTTTTGCGTAGGATAGGATTAGATTATAAATCAATTTCCATTTTTGCCCTTGTGCAAAACTGATATATATAAGTGACATGGGTATTGAATATAGTTCTAAATTAGCTGTACATAAATAAATACAAACCAATAATTATTCTGGCCTTTGTATTGCTCTCAATCAATATAGACCATTGGATTTAGTGATGGTAGTGAGAAGCAAAACACTAGATTATTTTCCCCAACTTTGTAATCATCGTCATCTCTCTGTCTCCCTTCACAAAAATTGAACCAGACCCAGAACTCTCTCTCTTCCTCTCTCTCCTCCCACCTTCAATCCGATCACCTATTTCTCTCTCTCTCTCTCTCTCTCTCTCTCTCTCTCTCTCTCTCTCTCTCTCCCACAATACCAAAAAACTCCGGCGACTTTCCATCGAAATTGGTGTTAAACTCCGGCGACTTTCCATCGGTATTGGTGTTATTCAGCGAGCAAACCGATCTCCTCGTTCTTTCTCAGATGGCGACACAAATCATAGCTCTGGAGGAGAAGACGACGTGGAGGAGAAAAAGGGAGGGCATCAAACACGCCCAGAGAGCTAGGATAGAAACTTTGCATCAAAACTTTGATATTCATGCCCACATAAAGGTCGCCAAGTGCCAGTGTCCAAGTCATTTCTGCAATCTATGCTGGTCCCACTGTACAGCTCAACAACAGAGACTAGTAGAAGGTAACACGAAAACAGCTCATTCACTTCATATTTAGGGGTAGAATAATCAGAAATCGAACATGTAAGCAGAAGAGAAAACTACATCCAGCCTCCCACATCTACCCAATTAACTGAAGAAAGAAAATCGAATAGGAAATACTTAATCAGGGCATCTCCAGCCCTCACTCTTTTAATTGACTCAGAACCACATTCCGAGTAAAACCCTTCTAAACTTCCTCCAGTCCTTGACTCAAACTCATACCAGATACACAAATTTATCATAAACCAAAGAATACCCAAATTTTTACCCAAAAGTTTTGAAGGCTTGTTTTGCTCTTCACAATTTACAACTACGTGCTTCTATTTGGATTTGTACATTGGAGTACTTCATAGTTCATACCAAATGAAGCTTTTTGCTCAAACTTTAGTAAAAAGTTAAGGACTGCAGATGCTCTCATAATCAATCAGCTAATAAAGCTACTCACATATCGAAAAATGATTGTTAAAACACAGGACATGATGAACGACAGAGGTACACTCTAGATGGTCTTAAGGAGTGAGGCAAGGGAGCTACAGACCTTTCTCGAGATTCTTGACATTCTTGGAGGAAAGGGTGATACGGATCTTGTGAATGGACTCCAGGTTTTCCTCCAACCCTGGCTTCGTCGCCGGCTTCATCGCTGCGTATGCCGCCATACTTGCTTCTTCTTCTTCTTCTGCATCACATAAGGGATCATCAAATAAACACTCAATTTACACACCATAATAACGATTGAAATGATTCAAAATAACAGAAGTATGTGCAGAGGCTAGACCGATCTCCACCTGAAGTTGAGAGAGGAGAGGGAAGACGAGCCGGAAACTGATGGCCGCAGCTTCAACCTCTTCGGAAGCAGTCTGATGTTTAGGTCTAGGGTTTTTGTTCAGGATTGTGACTAATAAAAAGTGTTGACGTCTGAAATGGGTTGGTCGAAAGGCTAGGAATTGTTGGGTTGGGCTTAGAGCCCAGCCCATTATAATAGTTGGGTAATATCCACTATCCGAAAACAAAATAAAACCCAGTTAAAAACAAAAAAATAAAATAAACAAACCGCGATCCGAACACTTTACCGGACCATTCAATCCGTGGGAGCGACGGGCGGTGTGTACAAAGGGCAAGGACATTGTCAACGTGAGCAAACCTGCCGAATCAACTAGACTCGAAAATGGATGGCGCTTAAGCGCCTGACCAATACCCTACCGTTGGGGCAAGTGCCAGGCCTCGATGATGCTAATGTATCCAGAGCGTAGGCTTGCTTTAAGCACTCTAACTTCTTTAAAGTAACAGCGTCAGAGTCACGACCCGGCCAATTAAGGCCAGGAGCGTATCCCGTCGGGTGGTTTTTTCACTGACTGGACGTTGGCAAGCACGCATCAGGTCGTTTTTCAAGTGATTGCACGTTGGTATGCACCCGTTGGGTCATTTTCCAACGATTGCTCGGTAACAAGCACCCGTCGGGTGATTTTTCAAGTAAAATAAAATGGCAACAAATTAGTACACCATTTCTATCAAATTCTTGCTTTCAATTCTCAGTGAGAGTGGAAGAGGCGCAAGTAGTTCAAAAATCCTAACTAAGGACTCTTGCTATTATAGGCGTATATATTTTAAAGAGAATTTACGTAATTATCTTGCAGTTCGGCTTTGGTTACATTTTGATTTAGTTTGGTTTTCGGTTATGAAACCGGAACCAAAATCGGACCGGCCGATTTTTCTAAATCAAACAAAACTACAGTTAAAAAATCGTTTATAAACCACATCAACCGATTCGGTGTGTTTTGGTTAACCAACTGTGCGGTCGAGATTGTCATCCCTATTTATCAGTTTTGTCCGTATAAACGTGGAGAAAACGGTAATGGGTTGAATTGAAATTAAAAATTGTTCAGGGACCATTTCGTGAATTTGGTATATGTAAATTATGAAGTCGGCCCAAATCTTGTAAAGGAGAAGAATTTGGGTACGGGGAGGGTACCACGTGGTACCCTCTCGGTGCATCCGGGCAGTTCAATATTGCAACCATCAGTCCGAATTGAAAGTGCCGTCCGAATTGTAAAAAAATAAAAAAAGAAAACAAAAAATGCATTTCAATCCAGACCATCAGATGCATTTTTGGACGGCTCGGATACACCGTTCGGGTACAACATCATCCATACCCTATTTGCACCCAAGTTTTCCTCTGTACAAGACATCCTAGACTAGTTACTCTTGCTGATCCTTCATTCCCTCACTGTTCTTTTATATTATCGAATGTCCGTTTTTTTTCCCCGGAAAGAAGATAGGATTTTATTTAAGTAGAAACAAGGTCCATAGACCGAATGTCCGTTTATCGAATGTCCGTTTCAATTTACAATTTACGCGTATTTTGACTAATTTAGGACCTTAAAAAATTAACTAAAACTTCAACTTTCCAAGGACTTTTTCATTCTTTTCATCATTTATGTTGGGTTATTTAAAGGGATGAAGAATGTTGAAAGAAATTTGAGAATTTTCCCCTTAGTCTGATGATAAAATGAGCATTCGCTTAAGGAAAGTACGGAAGTATCGGCAGATCAAAGCCATTATGAATGAGAAGCTCCATTCAAGAGGATGTCTGTCGCTCATTAACACTAGACATCCAAAAAAAAACTACCTGTAAAATTACCCATAAAAGTGGGGTTAAGATTCATTTGGGATGTCATTCACGACCCACTAATTTTGAATCTAAACTTTACAAAGTACACTTTCTGATTCCGTAGACCATATTATGATTATTCATCATGGTATCCTCATAAATCCATTGTTTGGTTTATCAATCAAACTCTAGATATATTATGAATAATATTTTGAATCCTATAAGGGTACTTCGACTTTCAAACTCTTGGGGGCCGCTAGAAGTTATGCTCGGAATTAGTCGAGGTACGCGTATGCTGGCCCAGACAACCGATTACAAAACAAACAAAAAAAAAAACTTTCACAATAGTATTTACACTTTGAGATCAAAATTTCTCTTCAACCAACTCACTCTCCAACAAAGCAAAGGGATTCTCTAAAACAAAATAGTAATTAAGCTTCAACAAATCTCGTTTGTGGAGATCTAACCCTAAACACATGCTCTTCCCCTGTGCATTTATCAACTTTCACAACCCAATGCCTTCTTTTTCTAAAACTGCCACAACTTCGAACCTTTCCCTTTGCAGCTATTCTACTCAATAACAAACCTTCTCCTATAGGCAGAAATTGTGTTTCTGATCCACCCCATGAGTCATTTTTAATTGCATTGTAACCCAAAACAATTGCTCCATTTCTCTTCTCCCCTGCTTGAACTGCTCTAAAAATCCCCCCATGGTTTTTTAGCCCACAATCAATTACCACAAAATCTGCCTCCTTGTAGTGATTTGTGAGCAGAGATTGAGCTTCTCCAATGACAAACTCGACGTGTCTGGCGTCAAGGCCTAACCCACTTTTTGTTAGGCGGAGATCTTCTGGACCGCGAAGGATGCAGACAACATGGCCGCCAGTTTGATTGGAGGCCGCTACCAATGCAAGGGTGGTGGAGCTGGCGGCAACACCACCGCCTGCGACCATAACCATGAGTAGTGCATTGGTGCCTGCAGCAAGTGCTGAGATGAACTCTGCCACGTCCGGCTCTTTCGCTCTCTTTACCTGAATCAAGAACAAACGAAGCTAAGTAATCAAAAGGGAAATACACTCAAAAATAGTTTTGGTCAATGAGAAACGAAATTTTGCTGTGTCTCCTTGAAAGAGCCTTGTTTTCAGAAAATTTTCGAGGCTTTTTGAAAGAATTTACCAGCAAGTTTCTTCTGAAGTAAAATAGAAAACTAAAGGGTGAATGTAACTCTCACCATCTTCATGGTTTTGAGGTAGGCTTCAGTGGCATTTTCAGCAGACCAATTACAAGCCATCTTTGTTTCTCTCTCTTTCTTCAGTTTTTTTACTTTGTGGTCTGGTTGATCAACTTAATTGTGAGAAAGGTAGAGAGCCTGCATGGCTGCAAACCTTTTATATATGCAGGCTTTTACTATACAGCCTGGCCTAGTGCGCAAACTTATAAAAAAAAAACAAAGAATGTGTTTATGATATATACCACTCCAATAAAATTTTGAAAACAATTGATGGGATATGTATTTTTAAAAGCATGGGTTTGAAACCTCTTGCCCGGTTGCCCCGCATTGGTTAGGTACAAGAACTTCAAAGCCTAAATTCTTTAGTAGGCTTATGAATGTGGTTAGACCCAATTTATGAGCAGCAATGCCCAATTTGGGAGACGCGTTCCGGATGTCTAACAACTGGGTTGTAATGGCTGTGTTCGTTTGGTAGTTTAGTTTAGTTTTGATGATGTCAAAAGGTGTAATGAGTGGAGAGAGATAGAGAGAAATGAGAAAAATGATGATATCAACAAAACTAAACTAAAACTAAACCCCCTAACCGAACAGGGCCATTAAGATTTCACAATCCAGCTTGGCATCTAAACAGATTCTGATCTTTAATTAAGAGGATAACTAATTCAGAAATTATGACGGTCCAGCGAAACAAGTTTTGTAGATGAACAATACTGGGGTTTAAATCAATGGGCCAACTATAAAAGAGATAATTAATCCAGAAATTACGACGAACGGATAGTACTGCGGCTTTAAATCAATGGGCCATTTATCTCTGGCTGGTTTAAAAGAGATAATTAATCTAGAAATTATGACGGTCTAACGAAGTAAGTTCTGTAGATGGTCAATACTACGGGTTTTTAAATCAATGGGCCATTTTATCTTTGGCTGGTTTATAAAAACCAAAAAGCGTAATTGTTCAGATTCTATGATAAATGATTGAGCCAAAAAGAAAAGAAAAGAATGAAACCGTTGACTCACCTTATTATCATAAATAAGCTAGCAAATTTGATTTATTGTAACTGTTCGAACAGTATTATATTAGAACAGATCAAAATGATTTGGCTTTTCATAGCTTGTTTTCAGAAATCATTTAGGAAATTAAAAGAAAAAGGATTTCTGATTGATATATATGTAGCCCATAACTCAAGGCAGGAATGGTCTTATGCCTTCCAAAAGCTTTACAGAGATCTAGATCCGATCAAGTTGTTACCAAGAAAACAAAAGGATAAAAGAGCAACAATAGCTACATATTTTTTAGATAACATTTGTCTGATTCCATCTTGTTACATTTATTATTTCAATATCCTAAGCATGTATAATGGTATAAAAAATGAAATTCATCGATCAATTTCTGACATGCAATTTTATTACATTAAATTCACGAAGAAAAAATTAATGACTCATTACAATTGTAATTATTGTACGTTTTTAAACGGGAAATATGATTTTATGTGATTACTAGCTCGATTTAATTTGTTTTTATCAATGTGATTACGCTAATAAATAAACGGGTTTTCTTTCAAAAAAATAAAAATAAAAATCAAATTATCCGTAGCGGGTCCCACAAGTCCCCTAACTGGTCCGGCTAGCCTTTGACAAGGTGAATACACTTCATGGGGAACATGTTTTCTTGCACATTGACTTGACCATTGTCGTAATTAACTTGAGTACTGCGATTACACAACAACAACAACAACAGAACTTATCTAGTCCTCAATCATTGGAGGTATGGACGGGGATGACCTTTGGCAATATGCACAAAGTGGCTGCTCTCATAATACTACTGAAATAGTACCCCTAAACCTCCAAGAACCGAGGAGCTACGAGGACGTTTTGCTGCAGAACTATACCCCAAATCAAAGCCGAAAGGCATCAAAGAGGGCAGGCCAAGGGACCCAAATCAATTTTTGTGCCCATTACCATGCTTCTTTCATTTATGATCGAGAGCACCTCACTAACGAGCACATATCTTGAGTACAGCAACTGGATTTCAATAACATGGCTAAAGGAAATGAGAAGGGGAAGGTACGTGAACAAGTAATGGGCGTAAAGATTCTGGTTCAAGAACACAAGTCATAAATGCATGAATGGTATGGTATGGTACCTCATCCTGCACTATATATCCATGCTCTCGTTTAAAATACTTATGCAAGGTTCATAGAATCTGTAAGAGCATGAGTGCTCGGCATTTAAGACACACAGCTGTACACTTGTTTGGAAATCTAAAGCAGATCTCATATGGGCATGCATATCCATTGTTTGTAGATTTACTTGGCTCAAGATTGTGATAACACTATTTGTAATGGAATGAGCATTGTTTGATCCAAATCCTCTCTGTGATTCTGATAACTTCAATTTTTTTTTATGTTAAGCTTATACTTAATAACTAGTGCTTCTATGATTTGGAATTGGGCAAAATACAACTGGGTCACCATGAATGGGTTTTTGAATGAGAAAAGAAGAATTGAGTATGTTAAACACGTACAAAAGAATACATCTTTCATTGATTACAACTATTGTGTACACACTTTTCGCTCACATATAATGGACTACTACCCACACGGTGGTGGAGCGAGAATTTTGGTCAGCTGGGGGCCGACGTGAAAGACGTATTTTTATATCAACATGTATTTGTTATATTGAACTTTTGCTTTCTAATAGACAACACATTTGTACATTGAAATCTAGCATAATGCATTAAGTATATCAATCATTTTGTTTTATTTCTTTAGAATATTACAACATGCACATGCTTATTTTTTATTTAATGAAAAATTAAGTAATGAAACTACAAAAAAAACTATTTTTATTAATTTAACTAAAACTATTAGAACTATAAGTATGTTATTACATTAAGAGTTAATTAGGCATCCCGTACAAAAAAAAATCTTATGATTCCATCCTATGAGATTTGAATACTTATGATTCCATCCTGAAATTCAAATACATCCTAAAACACCCTTTCTGTCTCCTAATTATCCTACTATTTCTCTCCTAATTTTTCCTAATTTATCTCTCTCCTAATTTTTCCTAATTTATCTCTCTCTCCTATCTTACAAAATCTCTCTCCTAATCTTATAATTCTCTCTCTTTCCTAATCTACTCACAACTAAAATCTTATAACAAAATTAAAAAAAACGTACTCCTATTGCAACAGTGAAGAAATCGATTAAAATGTTGAATCATGATTATATAGGGAAGTCACAAAGGGAACATGGATTATTGATTAACTATGATTATACGGGAACATGGCTAATAAATCAGCCATGTTGCATGTATGAACATTAGATTGCACTAAACACGATAAATCAATATCCCATGTTTCCTGTGTATGAATTAACACTAACACTCAATTATTTACATTTTACCAATTTCATGGGAACAAACCAAAACCAATAGCTCACCGTATCAATAAACCATTTTTAATGACATGATAACACTGTTTATTGATTTTTCATTTTTACTGTATTGAATCCACTAATATGGTGAATTAATAAACCGTGTTCACTGCATTAAATAACTATCAATAAACCATATTCTCTCGCCATTTTTAAAGGACATGAGAACATGGTTTATTGATTTTCTATTTTTACTGTATCGAATCCATTAATATGGTGAATCACCGAATAAAATAACTATCAACAAATCACCTTGAAAACGTAACAACATAAAAAAAAATCACATATGGAGTATCAAATATGAAATGACACGAAGTTGTTCTCAGAGACTTCCAATTAACAATTTAGTATAAACTAACCAATTTATCCAAAATGATCCTTCAAGGAAAAAAGAAGAAGCCATAATCGATTACGAAATGGAATGACCAATCAGTCTCGTTTGGATCACGGATCTACAGGTTTTCTTCTCCGCCTCTGCCGCAATAGAGGATCTCTTTGAGAAAATCAATTTCTCTAGTTGGCCGAACTATTTTGAGAGAAGACAGTACGGGGTCACCGATAACGGTGATCTATTTTCTTCTAT
>JAXBDA010005437.1:0-24454 GCA_036023075.1 Gaultheria prostrata
TTAAAGAGATAAAAGATATAAAGAGTATTAAAAAAATAAAAGAGAAAAAGAATATAAAGAAAAAGAGAAAAATAAATGAATTAAATTAATAATATAAAAGAATTAAGAAATTAAATAAAAAAGAATTTAGTTAAATGAAATAAATAAAGAATTATTTTAATTAATTAAAGAGGTAGGACGTTTTTGAAAAAACAATTAAAGAGGAGGGGGTATGTTTGGAAATGCATGTAGGGCCAGGAGGGGGGTGTGGTGTCAGGGGGGCATGAGGAGCAATTACCTTAATTACCCTGTCCGTAGGGTTCATTGCGGAAGAATGTTTTTGTTGCTACTGTATCCGGGGTTCCTCCTTTTCCCTTAATTAATGGTTGTTGGCACTTGGTACAACTAAACATTGCAAAGTTTTTTCCTTTTTTTGGGTTTCCTTGGTAGTTATGCCTTTGATAATTGTGTAACTGTAACTCTTACAGTTTTTACAAGTTTTGTTTTTTATAATCGGATGTCCAGGTCAGCTTGCGCATACCTCGACTACTTCCGGGGCCCTGGAGGTAATATCTAGGCATAACCCCGAGTGGTGGCCCCAAGATATTGCTGGCAAAGGGAAAGGGAACCGAACCTTCTGGGGCCCTAGAGGTAATATATAGGCATAATCCCGAGTGGCCCCAAGATATTGCTACAAGTGGAATCGAACTTGAGAACAGTTTTTAAACTTTGTAGTTCTTTTTCTTGAAATATTTTTGTTTGAAGAAGTTTGTATGGCTATCGTTTGAGAAAGGAGCACAAGAAACACCAAGAAATTTGCATAGAACACAAATCTTTTTTTACCGAGTCAGATAACCATGAAGTGCAAGAAAGCGAAACAATCACTATGACAAATTACTTCTAACCAGTAAAGAAATTTTTATCAGGGATCAAATCCAACTCATCTCCAACTCAACACATCCATACATTCATTAACCTCTTGCGCGACTATTATAGAAAGCCCTATCGAGCTGGACCATGTTATTAGCTAATTCGTCACGTATTTGGAAACTTGCGTGGTGGAAGTCTGACTCTTTAATTTTCATGGGACGTGCTACCTTAGTCAAATCTGTGACTTCCACCGTCCCTAAATTACACCTTGTAAACTATTGCCCTTCTTTCCCCGTTATTAATCACCATGATAAATCCTTCTTACCAGTAAAGAAATTCTTATCATGGATCAAATCCAACTCATCTCCAGTTCATCACATTAACCTCTTCCGCGATTGTTTCTTACCACAGTGTCAGGGAATCTAAGGTTCCAACTGCTATTACAGAAAGGCCTATCGAGCTGGACCATGGTATTAGCTAACTCCTCACGATTATTAGGACATTTGTGGGGTACAAGTACCCTGTAACTGTCATGGAACATGTTACCTTGACTTCCACCATCCCTGATTACACCATGCAAACTGCTGCAATTCCTTCCCCCATTATTAATCAAATTGATTAAGAGTAAATCGTAACTTTCTCATCTATGGGGGATAAAAGCAATAAGAAAAGCATCAATCTTGTAAATTGGGACATTGTTTCTCGTGCAAAACATAGTGGAATCAGAAAGGCTGGAGACAACCACCTTGCTTTGCTTGCTAAGTTGGCTTGGAGAGTCATGACACAGCAGAATCCTTTGTGGATCCAATTACTTCACAAGAAATACATAAATACTCATTGTTTAAAAGATTGGCCATGCCTCCCACACTTGGCGGAGTATTGTCAAGACCAGAGAGATTGTCTTGAAAAACTTGACATGGATGGTTGATGGTAAGGACATTTCCTTTTGGCATGATTGGTGGTGTGAGAACAAGAATTTAGCCGATCTCCTTTCTGATATTATCTCGGACCAGTCCAAGGTGGCGGATTTTATTACCCCTTCCAAGGAGTGGAACACGCCTTTACTTAATCAAGTAGTTAATAATAATGCTATTAGTGTCATTTCTAATGTTCTGATCCTCAAAACTGCCTTGGTG
This sequence comes from Gaultheria prostrata, assembly GCA_036023075.1. Taxonomy (NCBI): domain Eukaryota; kingdom Viridiplantae; phylum Streptophyta; class Magnoliopsida; order Ericales; family Ericaceae; genus Gaultheria; species Gaultheria prostrata. Next base: position 1,986 of record JAXBDA010005437.1, read on the forward strand.
AGTGACGCGCCTTGTTGGACTCTGTCTAGTAATGGGAATTTCTCGGTCAAATCTGTTTACAATTTTATCTTGAGAACTTCACTTCCCCAATCAATTGGAAGTGGTTACGGAAGCTTAAAATTCCTCGTATGCTTATGGACTTGCATGCATGGGAAGCTCCTCACGAACCATCAAAGGATGACTAGAGGTTTGGTTGACAACGATTTATGCGCTCAATGCAACAATCCAAGGGACGACATCAAACACCTATTTTTCGATTGTACTATGAGTTCTAATGTTTAGGGAAAGTTTCCTAGTGTCCAGGGACCTCTATCGGATAAGTCCAGAGCCGGCCCAGGGGTAAGCCCCGCAAGCCCACGGGCTTGGGCAATCCCCTGGGCTGGGGCAACCCCAAAATAAAAATAAAAAATCGGAAATTATATGTAGATAAATACTTAAAAGTTTCCACCGAAGCAAAAGGTTGCCGCTTGGTCTGAGGGAATAGGTATGGTGTCAATCTCCACTGAGACCAGTGTTCGATTCTTGGGGGAGTATTTTCCCAATTTTTGGCTTGTCTCTCTTTTATCCTTTTTTATTTGTTTATGAATAGGCTCTATTTTTTTTCTTTTTTGCTCTGCTCTATTTTTTTTCTCTACAAGTCTGGAACCATACTCAAAATACACACTCAAATATATAAAGACACTCTCATAAATGTATGAAACCATAAAATTAGTGGTGTTGTATGTGAGCTCCACTCTCATAAATGTATGAGGACCATAAAAACTAGTGGTATTGTACGTATGTGAGCCCCGCATATTTATATGTGTTTGTATTATTGTATGTGCATTTGAGTGTGATTCTAAATTTTTTACTTTTTCCTTCCCAATCCACAATATTTACAAAAATCACATTATTCAATTACTTTGTAAACAAATTTACCTTTAACAAATACAACAATAATGTACAGGTGATACGTTGTTTTTACAATTGATTAAATTTTTTTTATCTAAATTTTTTTTGTCCTAATGGTGGAAAATTAAAAACAAATATTGGAGCGAGCTACAAAATTTATTAGTTTTTCACACAAATCAAATTAAAATATGAGAATACTTTCTTATTTTCTTAAAACAAAATCTCTTATATTCTTTTTGCGTTTATCTTTCATAATTGTACCCTTTTAGTTTGAATTTTCGTAATTTTGTACTTTTTTAAAAGGACTCTTAAAGATATAGAGAGCTCAATATTGGGAGTTTGCTCTAGGCCTAAAAAATAACTCTTGAATTTTTTATAATTTTTTTGTAAAATATTTGTTTTAATTTTCTATGACTTAATATTAAGAGGGCAACCAAGCTAGGCTTGGGCTTGGGCAACCCAAACATCGGGGCCGGCACTGCGGATAACATGGAGGAATGGAGGACTTTGGCTCTACAATACCATCAAACATGAACTAGGGGGTCATTCTTAAGTGTTTTAATTGTGGTTAACCAGTAGTCTTAATTATTCATAGTTTTCAATCTACTGCTTCGGCCAATCCTAGATCTGTAGACTTGTGTCTTGGAATTTCCCAGGACCAGGGAAGCTAAAACTGAATATGGATGGAAGCAGCTGAGCGAAATCCAGGTAGTCTGGGTATGGCGGAGTCTTTAGTGAGGAGAGGGCATTGGGTTCTCGGGTTTTTGGAAAGACTAGAAGATTGCACAAGCTTGGAAGCGGAATTATGGGGGTTGTTCAGAGGGTTAGAGTTGATCAACAATCAAGGAATGGAGGTGATGGAGATTGAGTCGGACTCAGCTGTTGCTTTTGGCTTTATCAATGAAGAGCACCCCGAAGTCCCTTACACTCTCCCCATATTGTTTTGATCAGGGAATGTAAAGCCTTATGGGCTATCACTGGAAGTAGCTTGAAGCACACACTTCGGAGGGCAACGAGGTTGCTAATAGGCTTGCAAACATGGGAGCAGGGCCGGCCCAGGCCTAGAGCACTCTAAATACCCAAAATTTGAGAGGCACTCCCATAAATTTTAGTTGTAGGCTTTAGCAGGAGTCTTTTTCAAGCTCAACCCACCAAAGAAATTAACAAGAGGCAAACACAAATTCTCAACATAGTGCACTCCCCCTTTTATACATTCAAAGGTTGTGTGAAGTTAAGTATTTTGCCGATGTGGGACAAAGGTTGGCTTACCACTTCACAGGTTGGCAGTCAATGCGCTCCCCCTCTACTTTAGTCTTAGTCTTTTACTTCTATTTTTTCTTAAGTGAAGTCTTTTGCATCACATTATGATCAATTTATGTACATTTCTTTAAATATGGGTTCTCTTATTTCCCAATATTAGTTAGTTTTCCTTTATTTAATAGTTTTAGGCTAAGTTTCTAAAATGATAAAATCTGATAACCGTTAGGAAAGTGCTCCCCCTCTATTTTTTTCTTTGTGAATTGTTTTTATGTTACGTTTGTAAAGGGAAAAAATCAATTATTACAAACAGCGAGTGAACGTTATACGACATTTGAATTTTTTGGAGATTGTTGATTCTTTCGTCGCTCTTGCCGGCCATGGAGGTTATAATTCATACTCTTTTTCTTTTTTTAATACTCGTAGCTGGAAGAATTATTTAACTGTTCTATTCTTACGGCATAATTTTTAGACTAAGCCTAGGGCATTTCAAACCCTTGGACCAGCCCATGATGGGAGCTGCTTGAGATGACAAAATGATGTCACGAATTACCCCGCCTGACCTTCTGGTGTACCAAAGAAAAATATAAACCTCCTGCAGCGAGTCCAGAAAGCCACAACCCAAGTCACACAAAATTAATCAGCAAAGATTCCAAAATTTTATCAAGTGAGGAATAAAATTTGATATCTGAGATTTTATCAAATTTTGATTTTATCAAGTGGGAAACTTGGCCTAAGACTAGAAATGGGTGCAAAAGCATTAGTTGAATCCCCCTGGAGTCGTAGTAGAGAAAACCTTGTCGCAGAAAGAATTTCAACTAAAATTGTAGTGAAAAGCACAGCTAAAAGACATGTAATGCTTCATTGTACGACGAAAAAATGGAGAAGCCACAGCGTGGAGAACCAATATCAGTACCAACTTTACAGTTGAACAAACCAATTCAGAGATTAAGCTAAAACATAACGTACACAAAATAACTCTAATAAAGTGAACACAATATTCAGCAGTCGGCAACTGAGGAAGAAGTACTCCGTTCGACAACATTATCTAAAATGAATGAAAAACAGAAATTCTGAAACCAAATTGGCATCATATTCGGTACTTAACCCAGTCCTGCGTTTTTTCAACCATAACTCTGTAGATTTACAAACCAGAAAAATATGAACCCGGAAAATCAAACCCTTTTTTATTAACAAGGAAAGAAAACAATCAGCTGGTGGATCAATGAACCTCCATTCTCTTAGACACAATCAGCTGGTGGATCAATCTGTTAGTTCTTCAATTCTTACCAGGTCCATCTAGTATCCACGATATGTCCCATGACTAAGACCACAGTCCTTATGATGTATTAGAATTAGTTATTTGCAAGTAGCGAATTGGGAAAAAAAAAAAGAAGAAAAAATATCAAAGAGGGGAGAAAAACATCTTCCATCTCAGGCATGTATCCTAGGAAGATCACCACAGTTGCAAAGAAATTTACATCACTTATACAAAATTCAGCTGTGGTGAAAGCAATCAGAAAATGAATGAACACAGACAAGTAAAAACGGAAGGATGGATTCAGAAAGCATGAGACCAGCTAAGATCAACTTTAGAGACTTGTCATAGCAAAAACGTTAAAAAACAACGATTCTTCTTTTTATTCAACAAACCTGTTTCCTCGACTAAAAAAGCCAAATCTTTTTCTTCAACAACATAGCATAAATAGATAACATATGTTTCCTCAACTAAACAAGAAGAGAAAAGATCTGAACTCAAAGTTGTGCCACATCCCACATAAGGAAACAAACTCATAACAATAGACGATGACTAGAATAGAAAAGAATGTTATAGGAAGCCTTGCAAAATTTGCCAAAATCAGGCGGAGGAGAAAGCTCAAATCTACAGAAAATTAAGTTTTGTAAGTTAATACATGCCCTGCCAATGTGCTTGTTCTTTAGACAACCACATGGACGTTTATGCTGTTACTACTGTATGAAGAAAGGTAAAACAAGAAAAGTAACCCCTCAACTGGAATTATTTCTAATTATAGTTTTGCAGCAGCATAACTGAAACAAGCAGCAGGACGAAAAGTAAATAATCAAAGTTCTACAAAGGCAATCTACTGGATTTAAGTCGTACCACTCGGATAGTCAGATTGTAGCAACAAGATACAGGCGAAACACACAGAAGATCAATAAGTCCGTCGCGTACCCCGTCTTGGCTTCTTCACAAAACTCAATCGGATTTTTTTGAGGCGTCTCCTCTTCCTTGCCATTTTCTCCGGCAATGTCTCACGTTTCTTCTCTTTCTTCAAAACAGGAGGTTTCTTAACGAATCTGGAATCCATTTTGTATGCTTTGGGCTCTACTGGAACCCCCCTGCTTTCAGCTTCCTTAAACAAAGCATTCGCCTTATCCACACGGCCATGAGCAACCAACTTCCCCATCAACAAGTCATAAGTCTTAATCCCAGGGCTACAACCATCATCCTTCATCTTTGCAAAAACACTCATAGCATGATCAATTCTCTCTATCCCACACAAGATTTTAATAAACTGATAATACGCCTTCCTATCAAGAGCTTCCCTAAATCCAGCTGATTTCAGCTGATCAACCATCTCATCCCCCTCTCCAATTCTTGCAGCCTGATACAAACTCTTAATTAGAACAAGATACGTTGTCTCATCAGGATAACATACCCACTCACCCATTCTATGAAACAAATTCATCGCATCTTCCGTCTTACGAATTTTACACAAATTATTAATCAACACATTGAACGTTTCCACATTGCGAGGAACACCCGCAACATCCATATCAACCAACACCTTTTCTGCTTCTGATTGAAGCCGGAAGGGGTCTTTTTTCCTACAAAGCTTACACACACAATCAAGAATGGCATTATAGGCCACAACACCAATCTCAAACCCTCCTCTATGCATCTCCCCTGCTAACCTCCTCGCATCCTCAAGCTTCCCATCCACACACCACCCCTTAATTAGCACATCACATATATATTCATCAGGAAAAAACTCATTGGCCGAATCCTTCACCAGTTTCTCTGCATAGCTCGCGAACCCATGATCACATAATTTTGTAACAATCAACTTCAATGACTCGCTATTACGAACAAACCCATAATCCTTCTCCATCTTTTTGAAGAATGAGACTACCTGCGCGGACAGACACAAGTTTCTAATGTGTACAGCAATAAAGTACATGTAACAAAAAATTATTCTGTATGTATCAAGAATTCGTAAGATATGGTGACAAACACTAATAGACCAACAAAAACCCATCTTTTCTCTTTTTCTTGCTCCCCTTTTTCCTATTTCTCGCAATTCAAAGTGGATGTGCAAGATTTACTAAGGCAGTGTCGAGTTACAAGAAAAGGAAAGTACGGGAATGCTCAACTTTCCTGCACTATTAATATAGACAGTTGGCAGAAAAAGTCCGAGGCCTACGTCTGACTTTTTCACTAGGATTAGCATTCCATCGAAACATGTCCCACAAAAAACACAAGATTTTGCATGACACTTAGTTCTAGACTAGTTTTAACACAAGATTTTGATTGAATCTTAGTTCTACACAATTAAGCTGCTACTTTCTTGACAAGTGAACAAGCTTAAATGAACAAGCTAGCTACTACTTTTCAACTTTGAATTCAACATTTGGGGCATCCTTAGATTACCTGAGACGGCCTGCCGGCCCGAACAAGCCGGTCGACTGCCGATTCCAGCGTTTTTGCACTGGAAACGCCACGGCCGTCGATCAGAACATTGTGGGCGGCCTTAAAATCCTTCCGTCGGCCCAAGTAATCCACGAAGTACGAGACCGTCTCGTCACTGGCCTTGAAATCGGACTTACTCGAGGCCCAATTATGAAACCCTAGTACAGTACGGCCAGCATCAGGGGAGATATTGAGGGTTTGGAGGATTAACGAAGGGGTTAGATTAACATGAGAGAAGTTGAGGTCTAGGCGTTGGGTTATAGAGAGGGGGTCCGTGGTTGGGTCTTTGAGGAGCTCGGAGGAGAGAGATTGGGCGAGGGCCAGATCATTTTGATCTTTTTTATCTGGGTTTGGGTCAGAAGCGGGATTAGATGAGAATAATCTGGAGGAGAGAGAGAAGGGTGGAGAGAGAGCGTGGCGGTGGTGTGGGTGAGGAGAGTGGGAGGGGTTAGAGAGAGGGAGGAGGTGCGGTGGTTGTGGAGGTGGCGATGGAGATGGAGAAGTGAAATAGCGGGAGAAGAGGAGGAGGCGAAGGTGGTTCTGCGACGTTAATGGCGTCGGAAGTCTCCGCATTTTCAGGTGGTTTTACGGCGGAGAGAGGAGAGAGATGGTGGCTTGTGAGAGTCTCCTCCGTTGCAGTGGGTTCACTGGTTCAAGTGTTCAACAGTAACGATTCGGAAACCTAAAACTGAGGGTAAATTTCACTCACACCCCCTAAAGTTTTCTATTAAGAAAGATTTTTCCTTTACCTTTGAGAAATAACATTCGATCCCCTGTCAGTTTCTATACCGAAAGTTTCCCATATGATAGTATTTCCAAATTAGGGAATGGAGAAGCCAGATTTTAGCAAATGGCTACCTCATTTGTTAAAATTAGCAATTGCTAAAATAAATTGTTAATTTTAACAAATGTTGATTTTAGAAAACGGGAAATAAGGAAAGCATCTCCGATTCTTGTTATTTTTCCTACCCAAACCTAAAATTCAAGTAAAAATATTTAAAACTCATCTCTAATGGCAACTCTTTTCCCTGCCCATTTAGAATTATGCCTTTTTTTCTTACCCAATTTAGGAAAGACTATATTCATACTATTTTTTCTCAACACCTATTTTCACATTTCTTAGAATTTATAAATGTGTCATTTTGACTTAAATTTTTTGGAAGAAAAACTGAAAAAACAAAAGATTTGGGTATTAAAATATTGGTGTAATATTGGAGAATACGTATACAAATAGAATTTAAAAACCAGAGTATCTCCAACAGGCATGACCATTTTTTACTTAAATTTAGGTGAAATGCGTTATAATTGGAAAGAAAACTTATGGAAAACCCGCGCAGGAGGGAGAACAAAGTCTAGTGTTGAAACCTCAGCAAAGAGTTGAAAAGACTTTTAACCCCCTCTTGTGCTCTCTATTTGTTTCGGTGGAGGCTAGGGGTGTTTTCGTCTTTTAATTTTCATGATGACAAGGCTGCACAAAAGAAGCGGATATGCAGATTTGGATGATGTGGTTACTGGTAAAGATAGGAAAAACCCAACAGCTATCTTCATTCAGCACACTTCCCCTCTCACCAATCGGCCGGAGCCCAACTTCTGAACGGAGAAATCCGCCGCCGACGACCCAGAAAAGGTACTACTCCGCCAGCTTTCTTCATTTTGCACAAATACTCATTTCACTCTCCCTGTAGCATCGCATTTGCCTAAGTATCTTGCCCTCTGTTACATGTTTAGTTTATTTAACTAGTATTCTTGACGGGGTTTTTCTTTCGTGTTTCATGTGTATTTATTGGCATATGTTTGTGAAATTCAAGTTACTTCGTCTGATAATTGCCTGGAATTTTCTTCAGATTAGTCAAATGCAATTGGACTACCTGCTGATGAAAATTTCATTTCAATTACAATCTTCTTCTTTTTTTTGATAACTTGGTATGCGGTACCCTGGACCGATTAACCTGGACAATTAAAGCCGGGGCAAAGCTCATATGGATTGGCCAAACACAGGGGTTGATAGCACGAAATGACACTGAAGCCCCAGACCAAAGGATTCTTGAAGCACCGGTTGCCAGGTGACTAACACTGCGTCAACCCTTGGGGGTCAAGGGTTAAGTTGCAGTATTGGTATGCATTATGATGTATTTGTGGGGGAGAGGAGAGAGAGAGAGACCTTTCACCTTTCCAAACTTTTGTCTGCCTGATGTGGCATACCTTGATTATTGCTGAAGTGTAGTGGGACCAAATGAACCAACAACGTTAGTTCTTGATATCGTAGATGGCAAATACAAATGATCGAAGCCGATGGTCAGCATATGCATTAATCTCCTTTCTAAGCAAAACCGGTTGCCGGGTCAGTAGTGATAGCTTACTTTACATGCCTTCCACATATTGAAATGATAAAACAAGAGCCAATCAATGAACTCTGTTAATTTGCTGTGGGTGAAATATCAAGATGAATCTCTATTTGGCATTTGTTGCTAACGTTACAGCTTTAATCTCCAATGAATTTTAGTATTGAATCTGTAAATGAGTTTGCGAAATGGTAAGTTCCATGAATCTTGGGGATCAAATGATTTTGAATTTCTCAGAGATCACATGTCAAAGGCAAATGATAGTTTAGAGAATGTCGATTGTTTGACAAATAACTACAGAGTCAAAGGCTTGAGATGCATAGGAATCGCTGATGTGGTTTAGAGGCAGGCTCATTGGTCGCAACTAAACCAAAAACCATGTTTGGTTATAGACTTATAGTTAACATAGACATTACCAAAACGAAAGAACTAGAGGTTACGAGAGAAATGTCATGAAACGAAAACAACTTGGTGTCCATCCGACAAAAGTCTGATCATCTAAAGCCTTGCAATTAGGCACCTTTCTGCTACATTTGTTCTTCTAGTGTTAGTGACTTTGGTTAGGATGTATAATAGTCTATTGTGCTTTTTGCAGTGCATAGCTTTTGAAAATGGTGTCTTTGCAACATTCTCCTTCAATCCTTCAGACATGGTTGTCAAATGCATCTACTCAGGTTTTCACTTCTCCGTCTGTCTCCATATCATACTATAAGTCTTAGACTTTGTATGTATTACTTTTGTTTCTTATCCACGTAGATGGATTTCATGCCTCGGCTTGGAACGTATAGGAATGGCCCATTTCAGAGAGGCATTTCCTTTCTTGTCAGGGCAGAGCAAATATCTGCTGCTCCTACTTCATCTCATCAAGGTGGAACTTGTTTTCTTCATGTTGAATGAATCTGCATAATTATGGTATCGTTCATCTACCTTGTGATTCATGAATGTAAGGTTCAGTATGACTATAGAGTTACTTATCTTGACAACTAGCTTACACTGTGATTGCAGCATGATTGTAAAGCTTGGCTACTTCAGTTCTTCATGATCTGATAAAAAAAAAATTGGTTTTTTGAAGCAATATGATATGATAATTCTTATCCAATTTTGGTTATTTCCAACTGTGATTGCAGCATGATTGTAAAGCTTGGCTACTTCAGTTCTTCATGATCTGATAAAAAAAATTGGTTTTTTGAAGCAATATGATATGATAATTCTTATCCAATTTTGGTCATTATGGAAATATCGGTGATGAACGTTGATGTTTGTGATGAATTCTTAACTGACATGTTTTTTAAAAGTGCTCAGGTTTACTAGGGTGAAATTTTAAAATAGAAGAAAATCTATAGTGAGCCATTTATATTCTTCACTTCAACCATGTTACTTGGGTCATCATTCAATTTGGTCCATGGGAGGTGAATATGTATTATTTTTTTTATTACTCTGGTATGTGGCGTACGCTCGTTTAGTTCTGTTAGATTGCAACACTTCGCTCTTGTGGGAGTCTCTTGATTTGTTGAGACTGTTGCCCCCTTTATCTTAGAGTTTACATCCTTATAGATTTTGGTTTGATCCACGTATTTGATGAAAAGTCTTTGCTGTTGCATAGTTAAGTGTTCCACATTGGGAGTCAAACTAGACCATGACTTTGTGTTAAGAAAAGACTTTACCAATTAAGACAACATTTCTTGCAAGTAAAAGATAATAAAAAGGCAATCTGAATGGCCCCTGTATTCCTCCACCAATTTTGTGTTTCTCTGGTCCACATTTTGGCTTGCGTTGCTGGAGAATGGAATTTTGCTATCTTGTGTTGCGGATTGAAGGCTAGGAAGAACTGAACATTTGGGACCTGTGTTTCGCACAAGAAAAGTGTGTACTATTATCTTCCTATTTTTATCTCTTTTCAAATTGGGTGTGTGTTGAACACATAAAAGATGCACTTGTCTGTCACCCTACCTCTCCCCCTTGTGAGAAGCCCTTACAGCAGCTATGCTGGGATTAAAGTGAAATAGAAGACAGGTCACAACGGGCTGTTTCATATTGCCTTTACGTGTTTATGTGGTTTACTCACGTAACGGAACACTCCTTTTTTGGCTTCAATTTCCTTGTTTGTTTTCTGTGCTCTTGCAACCTCTATTTAATGGTCCATATTACTTTCACCAGATTATTTTCTCACCGATAGGCCTGGGAGGCGTCAACTGCTTGCGGTGGGGACAACACTTGCACCTTGGGTTTTGCTATCTCACGAGAAATACGCCGCATGTAAGTGCTATTATTTCCACATTTTTGGGAAGCCTCATTTTTAACCTTCATTTGTGTTCATGAAGTCTAGAATCTAGATTTCCCTTTTTCTTTTCTTTTTTTGGCTTTTTGTTATTTTTTTCTGTCAAGCGGCATTAAATGCTTTACTTTCCGTAGTAATGATGGCCCATAGTCTAAGAGTGCACCCTTGATATGGCTCAGTTGCTGCAGAAAATAAAAAAGGATTCCTGCCAGTGACGGACAAGAAGGATGGATACTCATTTCTCTATCCCTTTGGTTGGCAGGTTAGCATTCGTAGTTTTTATGCTTTACCTCTGTGCTCAACTGTATTTTCTTTGCACTATTCTTAGTATTATGCATGCAATTATTTCGGCGAGGAGATAATATTGGATGGCTTTCTTCATTATGTTGTATTTTTGTAGCTTTTTCGTGATAGATATTCATTTATTTCTGTTGTGAGGCAGGAAGTAGTCATTGAAGGACAAGACAAGGTATTCAAAGATGTGATTGAACCGCTAGAGAATGTCAGCATAACAATGATTCCAACCAGCAAACAGGACATTCGAGACCTTGGGTCTCCACAGGAGGTTGTGCATAACCATAATGCTTTGGAGATGTAAATTAGTTGGCTCAATATCGTCCATGTTTTGTCGTGCTATTTTTTCATTTCCTTTTTTAACCTGCTTCATTCTTTCTTTATTACTAAGATGGAAAACCATCTTTGGATTGTTTACTGGTCTCAGGTTGCCGAAACTTTAATTAAAAAAGTTCTAGCTCCCCCTTCACAGAAAACTAAGCTTGTCCAGGCAACAGAGGTTTGGTATCTTTGTCTTTTGGTACAGTACTACTTAATTTTTTGGGTGTTTATGGTTTTAAGGAAAAATGGGTATGACATAGATTGCTACATGTAGAATTATTTTGGTATCTGCATCTTTTGGTGCATCCTATGCTATTTGCTGTAGATTGTTGCATGTAGTATCTTTTCGTAGTGAGTAAGTCATTGGATTATCATTTCCCTCCCAGTGGGATAAGCAAGGGATGGTGCTTGCTGCCTTCATCAATCAATGTGCTCTTAAGTCTTTTTTCCAGAGGGAATAAGCTATTATCCCTGTAACCCTCCTACTTTTCAAACAATCACATGATTTTTTCACACATGGTTTTTTCATACCTTGGGTGTTCTACAATGTTATTCAAATTTATCATAGCATAGCTGCGAACAAACTCGTAATTGAGAGAGAGAGAGAGAGAGAGTGCGTGTGTGCGCGCGCGCGTGTGTGTTCGTCTAAGTGGGTGGGTGTGTGTGTTCTGCAGACTTACCTCAGAGCTTTGATTACTGTAGAACCTCTTGTATTGGGAATTCATAGAACTAAGTTCCAAATGTAGACAATGTTTCTTTGAAATGGATTTACTAGTATATTTTTGTCTCCTTTTTTTTTTTCTTTTCCCCATCTTTTGTGATAACTATCTATGCCATGTGAACAGTGTCCCTTCATGTGGAATGTCAAGTGAAGTCCTTGGGCACGGAACTGATTTGCAGAGTATAAACATAAGGTTACCTTACCCCAATAGCTATTTTTAGTTCTATCCTAGTCCGTGTAACATGATATCAAAACCAAAGTAACCGAGGAATGGGTGCGGTGAGAGTCCCTACTTAAGAAAATGGCTCAAAATCCAGAATCACACAACTACCAGCTGGTCTTGGGAGTTTCTTGGCTTTTGCATATAATCTCAGATTAATGAAGCAGTCAAGAATAACCCCTTGTTTTTTCTGTTTTTTGTTTTGACGTGGTATGATAGAGCTGAAGTAACAAATAGCAATGCGAGCACGGACACTAAGTAGCCCACAGCTGAAGTAAAACATTTTCGGTAGACCTGCAACCTTAGCTAAGGCACGATGTTGGAGGCTAGGGAATTAGCAGTGTGGACCTCTAAGTTGTTTCTTGTTTTGTGCGTGTGTGCGTGTTTGTTGGTCAAAGACCCATTGGACTCTTTTTGTTATATGTGAACTACATAAGTTTGTGAAACATGAAAAAACATAGACTCATTTTGGTTGAGGCAATGAAATCTTAATTGATTTTAAGGTCCTTCGGTTGTGTACAGCATGATGCAGATGGGAAAGCTTATTACACATTCGAATTTATTGCTCAAGCTCCAACATATACACGCCACGCTCTCAGTACTATCTGTATCGGCAATGGTATGAAACTTATCTGCAGTAAAGTTAAATTTGTCATGTGCTTTGCGTTAAATTCCCCGTAAGGGTGTTGTATTTCTCTTATCATGTTTTACATGGACAAAAATTTTGATCCAGGGAAGTTCTACACTTTGACAACGGGGGCCAACGAGAGGAGGTGGGGGAAGATGAAAGACAAATTGCAAACCGTCGTTGATTCCTTTCAAATTGTAAATCTCTGAGTTAGTAGTTTTTCCATCCGAATTGTACAAGGTGAAGTTCTGGCTCCTAGCAATCGTTTCACACAATTTACAATGCTTGGGGTCGTCGATGTTATGTAGATAAGAGCTTTTCTTGCATCCGAAATTCTTCAACATACCATCTTCTGAGTTGGCTGTTTTAAAAGTCAGCTTTGTCTACGTATCACCTACCAATGTAAACTGATCATTCTTTGATTTCCATTTTATGAGAGTTTGTCTCTGGTGAACTTCCAACTTATTTTTAGGTGATCCTCGTTTGTACGCTTATGGAAATACTAGTTCTTATTGTTTTTCCCATTGATGCATGCCGAAGTTTTTGAAATAATGTAAAACATACCAATAATTAAAGCTTAGAAGACGCTGATGAACGAATCCTCTCAACTCATTAAAGTGCCTCTTGGAACAATATCTCGTTTACGTGATCTTATTATAGTTCTCTTGGATGGTGAAATGGGTCAGTAATTTTGACATAATGTAGATAGAATCCGAACCCAGCGATCTTGACTCGAAGTCCATAGGTCTAGTATTCCTGTTCTGCCAAATTAGCAGTTCGGCTAGCATCCTAGATTGACCTCAACCCAGATGAGGATACGCTATGAATCCGGTTGAAAAAGCGGGTGAATTCGTAGCACAAATTTGTATGCCTGCCTGTGTTTCAGCGATGATATTATATGAAGTTAGTAATTCAATGGAAACAGACATTTGCTTGGATCTATTTTTTCTATCCCTTCATTTTGCAAGTACAGTCACTTTGAATTTTCGTTCACAGTTGGATTTGACACAAAACATTTGTTCACTGCTGTATTGTCGTTCTGTTAATTCTTCACTTGGTATTGCACTATCTTGCTATAGTAAGGCAACTAGCTACAGTAATACAGGCATTCTTCAACTACTTTTTTTTATAGTAACTTAGATATCCCGGCCAGCAAACACGCACCTCGCCCAATCCCACCGCCTATTTGCGGGGAGTCGAACTCCATATGCACTGGTCCCAAATGAGTCAATGGTACCTGAGACTCTGAGAGGTTTTGAACCTGAAATTTTAGGAGGGATCAAACCTCGAAGTTCTAGGTCTTCACCACAACACCAATCTGTTGGGCATTCTTTTTTTCTTTTTTTTTAACTTGTTAATTTTAGTTATTGTAATGAGCAATTAAGCATTATAGAGACCAAAGTTACCAAACGTGTACACCGTTTTCTTTAATAGAATGGTATGTATGGGTATCGTTGTGTATCTCGGTACCGTTTCAAATTTAATGCAATGCATATTTTATAGTATATTCAACAAAAGATATAAGTATGAATAAGCACTCAATTTTTCATCAGTTATCAAATCTATCGGGAAAAAAAGATGACATACTTGTGGGCCAACCTCAAAGAATATGAAACATTGCGGTATTTTGGGTGGAACGGAACGTTCTGCATAGTATTCCGCTTTTGTTATAGTACAGTTAGGGCTGCAAATGAGCCGAGCTGCTCGCGAGCAGCGAGCAGCTTGGCTCGTTAACGCTCGTTTACTAATCAAGCTAAATTCGAGGTTAAGCTTGATTTTGGGCTCGTTTACTATTCAAGCCAACCTTAACTCGTAAAAGCTCAGCTTGTTTAAAGAGGCTCGTTAAGTAAATTAGTATGGCTCGGTTCATTTACGACCGAGTCAAGCTCGAACACTACAAAGCTCGGCTCGGCTCGTTTGTAGCTCTAAGTACAGTGTATACCAGTTGGAATGGATTCAAGGGCCTACAGTGAGCTTGCTTGTAGTGAGCAATTACGGTCGTCCGTTCAGCTATTAATGGTCCGGATTAGTACTCTCTTTTTTTCTTGATTATTTCTTTCCTTTCTCTCCTTAAACTTTTTGTCCCGTGTATAAAACTGAGGGGGTGTTCCGCTAAGAGTGATTTTTTGGCTTTTTACGACTTTTTATGTGATGTATTGTGAGTGAATGACCTGTCTCGAAAACCACAATAAGGTGACTTTTTGAATTAGTGGAATAAGACCCTAAATCTTGCAAGTTAACACGTGCCCATTCCCCATGCAAAAATTACACTCTCACATGTCACATACTTCGAAGAATTAATTTGTCTCATTTTCAAAATCAAGTCCAACAACAACTTAAATTTAAAATAAAGTAATTTACTATTTTTCTCATTTTGGAATATTACAAATAAGGTAAGAAGAAGAAGATAAACAAAACACATTTCAATATACTTTTTTTTTTATTTTTTTTTATTATTTCACTCATTCTTATACACACATATTTTTAAATCTTAATCATAGTCCAATTAACTGATTTTAGAATTTTTCTCTAATAATACTATAGACACCCCATGGAATTTTTAGGAGTTGGGACCCAGAGGGGAGAGATTCCTGAGACACCCAAAGAAATCTTATGCCCACTGCCATTACATGCATTAAAGATCTTCTACTTCTATACTAGTATCTAGGACATGTCATGCATAAAAAGATGGGGCAGAGTGAAAAATTGTAGCCCTAGGTGATTTAGAAGCTCTGTAGAAAATATTCCCGTGTGTGTAGTCAATTCATTGGAGCAGTTCAAAAAACAAAAGTCAATTCATTGGAGCAGGGAAGCCATATAGGTAGTTGGAAAGCAAGGAATAGTAAATGTTCGAAAACAATAGTATTACTGTAATATTCGGTTACTTCATCTGTCCGTGTTTGTTAGTTCATTTTGAGACTTTCAATTTTTTTAGAAAATATCATGATTATTTTGTACTCCCTTCGTCCATTTTATAATGTGTACATTTTCATTTTGGGTTGACCCTTAATAAGTGTGTGTTTTGAAAAGTTAGTGGGTGCATTTTCTATTTTGCCCTTAAAAGTAGATTCATTTTTAAAAAGTTAGTGGGTATTATTATATTAATAAGGGTAAGTAAAGGAAAGTATATGTAAAAATTGATGTGAGAGAAAAATAGTTGGAATTCTCAATTTTATACTTCAATCATGATTGATTTGTAAATTAATATTTGTAGACAGGAGTAAAAGAGTAATATTGATACATCTGAACTCATCGACTTTAAACATGGATAAACTTTAATTGACAAAAAAATATATGTTTGCGAACTAATAAAAACAAACGGAGAGAGTACATTTTTACGACTCAACCCTTACCCAAGACAGGGTTAACCTGCGATGGGATGGCCAGAGATGGAGGGGCAGGGGATGATGTCGGTGAGGGTTAAGAAAGAGAAGGCATTTGAGTGAGGTAGGGAGGGGGGAGAGAGTGTACAATTTTATGTTCTAATTTTGGCAATTGATTTCAATAGCTAAAATGGAATGTCAAAACTTATGTTCCTGGAACCAACCCCATTTTTCAAAGTCCGTCATTTCTATAAATGTTTTTTTTAAGTGAATCAGGCTTCTCTATAGTTTTAACATTAAGGTTGGACCGCAGAGAGTGTAATTTCAGTCGTTTAAATGTATTTTTATGATTTAGATTCGTTAATTTCTTTTCTGAGAAAAATAGAATTTTTTTTAATGAATAATTTTTTAGAAAATCGGATCGTTATTCATTAAATGAACAAAGTGATAAAATTGTGATTTTCTCTTTCCTCGGCAAACCTCTCCCTCCACATGGGGAACAGCTATTTGTGGTCTATGGTTATTTTTGAACGAAGGTACTCCATAATTAATGATGACCATGGTGTTCTTATTTTCTGAGTAATTTTTTTAAAAAAAAAATTAACTAAAATTGTGGTATTATAACTAATAAGGCATAAAATTTGAAACGAACAAGTGTTATCTTAATTCGTTGCCTTGGATATTAAATCTAAGCTAAACCATAAAAATTGTTCTGAGAGAATAAAAAGTGTTAAAAGAAATTTTACCATTAAAACTAACAACTCCAAATGAAATAAAGTATGCGTTAGAAGGGCGACTCCAGCGTTTTAGTTTAGCAGTGACAAAAGATCATTTTCCATTAATTTGTCTATCGATATATTATTTAAAAATAAAGTATCCAGTACAGGGACAGCTCCAGCATTTTAGATTAGTGGTGACAGAAAAGTGTAGAAATTTTCTGTGATACAAAGTTCTGAGTTTTCATGTATTTTTTTCTTTGTACTTACGATCCGAATTTATAAAATTTCAGTACATTTTTCGAACCCAGAGAATTTTCTTAGAATCCTTCTTTTAGTGGTAAAGCCTCCCCAAATACAATGAGACACCAAAAGGAACCAAACGGGGTCCCAAGATGATGCAAATAAGTGGGAATCAACAATTCACAATACGTCAACAATAAATTATACAAAGAGTTGATCAGACATTTCTTGTCTATTGCAACGAAGGATTGGCCTGGTGGTCAAGGCTTTGGAATTTAGGATTTTGTTTTTTTTTTTAAAGTTTCAAGTTCGAAATCTCTCAGTGTTATCAATTCGAGGTCAGTTCATAAGAAACTTTACTCCAGCTTTAATTCAAGTCTCCTCAAGTGAATGGTGGGATTGAACACCCAAAAATAATTAAGATGTGCGTAAGTTGACCCGAATATGTAAGTTATAAAAAATAAAAATAAAAAGGTTATTGTCCATTGCGTTATCAGGAGCATATGTTGTATATTCATATCAGCATATGCTTAATTGTTTGCTTAGAATGTGCTGCTTTCCACGCAGTTCAAGGGGTCCCAAGGATTTTTCATCCATATCCCAAAGGGTGAGTGAGAGGATCGAAAAGAAGAATGCGACCAGGCTTATTCCTAGCTAATTGGACTGTTTCGGATTTGATAGTGGACCGGGAATTTTCTAATTCCAGTCGCACTGTGCAGATCGGAAAGAGGTTGAGAATCAATGAAAAAAAGACCTAGAGCAACTTTCGCCGATATTGGGTGATTAAAAAAAGCAACAGATCGATAGAGTTGATTATGTATATTCAGGTCCAAATGTGCCTCATTCTATTTGGATTGAGAAAAAGAACATAAATCTTTTCAGAATAACTTGAAAAGCGTTTGAATATGACTAAAATTTTTTGTGGAGCCCACACCGAGTCTCACTTCGACAACGATAAGAGTTTTTCATGTTACAAAGTTTCGATTTTTAATCGGGAAAATCATTGTTTCAATTCAACAGTTATTTGAGAAACGTATTACCCGTGCCTACCTAAAGACACTTCAAAAATAGACCAACACTTGTTTTCACTGGCGAGTTGTGTGTGTCTGTCTTAAGGGTTAGCTCGGTTGGTTGGTAGGTATACTCTCCACATAATTGATCAAAGTTTGATTTTTAGGGTCACGACTGCAAGAGAGTAATTGTTTTGTAAATAGTCCCGGCGTGAATGACCTGTCTTCGATTGGAATAGAGAAAAGATTAATCGATATGCGCGTAAATTGATTCGAACATTTCTGACCGTCGAAAAAAAGGAAAAAAATCAACTGTCCCTCAATAGCAAATAGCAACTGCCCCTCGTAGATTCTTGGCGAGGTTAGAGTCCCACGAGGCTAAGATTCATATTCCACACTCATTAATGTGACGTTACAAGACGAGAAAATAAAGAAGAAATGACCAGCAAAATTTGGAATCTTTCTTGGGTTAAATTCGGTCCGCCGGCGTTTATAGGCTTCACCGGATTTAATTTTACGGGCATTTATCGTAAGACTAAAATAAGGAAAATTTTAAAATCAGCTCACTGTGTTGTTGTTAAGGATTAAAAACTACTCCCTCTGTCCCATTTTATTTGTCAATTTTTGATAATCGTGTCAGTTTTCGATCACTTATATATTTTAATATTGATCTCCAAATATATGCAATATGGATCTTGTTTGATAGTTTACGATTAAATCTATTATACAAAGTTTTTGAAACCGTGAAAAATATTATAGATTAAAAAATATAAGTAATTTAAGGCGTAGCAGAAAATAGAATAATTGACAAACAATTTGGGACGGATGATGTATAACAAAAATCCCTGTAACTTTAGGACATGATATGGATGGGAATTGCCCATCATTTCTACAGAATTTGTGGACAAAATCCATAGTACTCCCCCTCTTTCAATCCATAATTTTTTTTAAAGATTTTAAAGTATAATAGAACTAATTGAGATTTATCAAATAAGATTCGTATTGCACATAAAATATGTTATAGATTGAATAGATTAGAACAGTTAAAAAATTGAATCGAAATCCATCAAGCTCAACAATTTGGGATGGAGGAAGTATTATTTAAGGGTCCTTTTGTCAGCCTACAATGAACAAACAAGAAGACAAAAATATACACTCAAGTGTACTTTTTACACTACCCGTCTCTCCTTAACACTGGAGAGAATCTGGACTCGTTTAATTGACCCAAACTAGAATTCTACTTAACCAGCCTTATTATTCAGCGTTTCCGGAGCACAGCCACGTGTTGTCCGAAGCAATCCAACGCCACATATTACAATGAGACACACGACTAAGTGTACAGATCACTTGTAAATGTGTAACGCTAGAGTAATCCGAAGCACCACATAATTGTGTTCCGGGACTACTGAATAATTACTCAACCGTGATAGGAACGACTAGCTAGCCAGCCAGCCAGAACAAGTTGTGGTGGAGAACCCAAGGTTGCACCGCAGGTGAAAAGAATAAAAACTCATTCAGTAAGCATAAGCGAAATGGCTACAATACACACCCATTAAAGGGGTGTACCATACGCACCTATTGTATGGTCCAGATTGTGTCACCTCATTGGCAATCGTAATATTTTGTTAGTGTTTCGTAACTTTTTAGCAATATGATTCGTAAATTTTGGTGTGTCTCGAAACGTTTGTAAAACAAAATCATAACTTTTATAGGGGTATGCGTAGTGGGCCGAAATAAAATGCCCAAAGGGGCTAGCGGTGTCTCGAGGTGGAAGCTCGGTGGGCCGGAGGGCCCAAACTCAATCTACAGTCGGGAACGGGCTTAAATGCTGTCTGAGCCCACTAAACCGTCTCGGAACCGACTCGAGCTAAATCAACGTGTCGGCCGGAACGAGCTCGCCTCGGCCGAGCTACTGTAAATCAACCGGGTCGGTCGAACCGGAAGGATCAGGAAGGTGTGATGTCTTCTGACGTCACCCGAGGTGGTTAAAACCACGTGGCGGCCTCGCTCCAGGATCACGTGGTGCAACAACTTGCGGATTTACGTCGTGATGATTGTGCTCAAACGGTTATGACACGCGTCAAGCCGTGATTCGAGAGACCCCCATGCAATGGAACGAACGTGACTGCGTGACGTTTAGGGACGTCACCCGTAACGAATGACCAAGGTGCCCCTGTACTTGGAGCATCTATATATAAAAGAGGAGGAGGAGGCCCGAGGTGCACACATAGACAACCCTACTAACTTTACTTCTCTCTGGTTTCACCTCTCACATCCTCTCACAGACCGTCGGAGTGCCTCCCCTGGTCAACTTCCGGCCAGGTTGGGTGCTAACGTCGGGTTCGTCCTGTGCAGGTGATTCAAGAGACGCAAGATCCATCCCTCCACGGTGAAAGAGAGTCCTACGGAGGTCCGCTGGAATCCAGGACACCACAATTGGCGACTCTGCTGGGGACCTTAACCCAGAATCCGGTGTTCATCCGTCGCGCTTAACCTCCTACGCCTCTCTCTCCACCAGCTTCTCCACCGCATCTTCTCACCATGGGCGGAGAAAATCACTCTCAAGATCCCAACCACCCTTCCTCCTCCGTCGACCCAAAAACCAACCCCCACATGTCTGTTGGCAAGTTCGCCGGACTTAGTCCGAGTCCGGACCAGCAGACGATTCAAGTTCTGAGTCAGCGTTTAGAACAACGCGATGCCGAGATGGAAGCCATGAAGGCGCAGATGGCCAAACTCTCAGAGGCCATGAAGAAGAAGACAGCTGCGGAGGCAACCGCCACCTCCCACGGTGACGGCGGCAGGAGGAGGCGCTCCGCTAAAGACCGGATCTCTCACCCCAATGAGATTGCTCAAAATCGAGCTCTCGTGCTTCGGCACGGGAGTACCTCAATCGAGCACTTCTCAAAGGGGGACCGGATCCAAACCTCTCATCCGAGATCATCACAGATCTCGGAATCAAGTGTCAGGTCCCCATTCTCTCGCCTCTCACCATCCCATGAGACGGTGTACTGCTATGAGAATGGGGAGTTTATCCCTATCTACCTAAGGAAGGACCAGAAAGGAGACGGAGGGGAGCGCTCGGTTCACAGTGCTCGGAGGAAGTCACCTCCGAGACTTACGAAGTCATGCGACTACCGACCCCACCTCGAGGCTAAGAAGAAGGTCTTGAGTGAGGTTCATGCTGCCCCGAAGGGAGGGGATAAGGGGAAGCGTCACATCTACCCAGAGGACAGGCGCGATAACAACAAAAACCGTGGGAGAGATGTTGAACAAGATCCACCAAGAACCTCTGAGCGTGTAGGTCATCACCGACATCATACCGAGACAACGAAACGCCGAACAGAACTCTCTGGTCATAGTTCCGAGAAGAAGACACGGACGTCAGACGGATTTACCATCCCCCCTCTCCCACCGCTCCCGAGCGTGGACGAACGGTTGAGACAGCTGTCTCGATCGCCGTTTACAAAGGAAATCTCCTCTGCTACCCTCCCCTCCGGATTCACCTTGCCCAAATTCAGCCGTTACGACGCCTTGACCGATGCGTACAACCACCTCATCTACTACAGGCAAATCGTCTCCCTCTACACCTCGGATCAGGCCATCATGTGCAAGGTGTTCCCAACCAGTCTCGGTTCTCTCGGCGCCTTATGGTTCAACAAACTGGAAGATGGCTCAATTGGGAGCTTCGAGGCCTTAGAACGAGCCTTCTTGTCTCGGTTCGTAACCAGCAACGCCCAGCGCAAAGAAGTCGACTCACTCCTCGGAATGAGGAAGCGTTCTGACGAGACCCTTCGTCAATACGCCAAACGCTACTGGGAGTTGTTCCACCAGATCCAGGGCTGTGACCAGGGCGTAGCCTCTACATCATTTAAGCACAGGCTGGAGAGCAACAGCCCGGTATTCGTAGACTTGATGCTCCACCCCCCGAAGAATATGGATGACCTGATGGAGCGCATCAATAAATACATAGAGCTAGAGGAATTGTTAACCGAGCGTCACGCTCCAACCAACAAATCCTCTGGCCAGACTATCCATGTCTCGGGAAGCCAAAAGAAAGCCGTCAACACCATTAAGACCGGGCAGAAGAAGCCCCCGAGAGCCAGCGACTTCGTGGCTCGCGATACGGTCTTCACCGAACCCATCTACCTGTTCCTCAAACAGATCGAGCACGAGCCGTATTTCAAATGGCCAGACCACAAGCTGGGCACCCATGACAAGGGAAAGGACAAGCGGGTGTACTGCACGTACCACCGAGAGCAGGGACACTACACCACGGCCTGCGACCCTTTTAAGTTGTACTTAGAATCCCTCGTCTCGGCGGGGCACCTGGATCGATTTATCGATCAGGACAAGACGCTACCTAGAGCACAAAATCCGAAAAGCGGCGCTGGCCCCGAAGTGATTATGATGGACGTAATTCATGGACCGGTAAACAAGGTAACCGAGGAGAGGCTCTCACACGAGATCGACCGGGTCACATCCGCAATGCAGGTTCTCTCGGTGAGGGCAG